>JAQFZX010000996.1:0-38574 GCA_034682405.1 Hydroisotoma schaefferi | reverse complement strand
CGAGATCTTTCGTCCTTTTGACAACCGGATTTTTATCATTAATGTACGCCTCCCTTCTCAACTGAAGGTGAAGGGATCTACCTAGTACCTTTGCATGAAAGGTTTCAGCTAGGTTCCAAAAATTCCTTATCGGAACGTTGTCAGTTGAAGTTGAAAAAAAATGCACCACGTTTTACAGCATAAAATATTTTGTGAGTAAATGTACGGTTCTTCCACTCGATCTTCAAATTATTGTAGGGATAATTATTATTTCTCTGATTCTTTTATGATTTGATGATTTTATGTCATATTTTGTACTACAGGATTTGGGTTTGTGGGTACATAACAATTAATCGGAATTTGCTATCCATTGAATTAAAATCATTGGATGAACTTCAAGTTTGTGTTGTAAAAAGTTCGAGTTGGGCTGTATAGTTGAAAAAGGTTGTAAATTATGTGGGGTTTTTACTGCCAGAAGGCTTTCCATTCAAGGAAGCGTATAATGAACGGCAAGTCTCATTCTATCTTCTAATATTATTACGAAAAACTAGCTAACTGGACATACAAGCTTATACCGTCTTAGATACTGATAAAAAATGTGTTATCAAACAAAATGGGTAGAAATAAATAAATGGCATTTGCAGGACTAGACTTCCTTGACTAAAAGGCTTCGCACACACGCACTCACGTAACCTTTACTTAATTCCTTCAAACGTAACTTTTCGTTTTTAAGCCAGAGTCTTGTCTAACGCACATTCATTTATAGTAACGTCTTATGTTCCTTTACCTTCATTTAAGAGTTTATATGCTATTAAATCTCTATGAAACTAATTCAATGCAATGCACTTTTGTCCTGTTTCTGTTCTGTGGCTATCTCTATCAAATATAATTATCCGCATTTGGTTTAATAGATTAAAAGCATGAGAATGGTCCATCCAGTGGAAGTTAGGTAATAATAATCAAACCTTCAACAACTTTGCAAAACAATTCTTCGCAAATCTTATAATTAGACAGTGATTGAATGTCAAAATACGTAAAAAATAGTTAAGTTGCAAAGATTAATCTCTAACTTAAAGGGCAATTAACAATATGACAAATAAGCGTCAAGTACCACAAAGTTGCTCACTAATCGCTACAGAATAAGAAATATTTATTGAATTCCCATGTTTTCAGCAGAGCCTTCATTTGTTAGATAACCTTTCCTTTATTTTGCACAACATAAAGACGATTCTCTAGCACCACGATGAGGATGACTACTTGATAGGTGACATTCTGACAGGTGTCGAGATTAAAAGGACTCCTTTAAGGGTGAAGAAATACCTACCAAGTACTAATTTGAGTTATAATGAAAAAGTAATATTAAAACTTAAGACATTAGTTATGTACCAAAAAAATTGAATATGAAGACATTTTTATCTTCTGGTAAAACAACATCGAGATTCTAGATTGTGGGAAAACCAGTCTTGTCGTGTTATCTATGATTTTCCAAGTCATGTTTTTTCACGGTCTAATAGAAGATTGACAATTACATCATCATTAATGACAGCAAGATCTGTCACTGTTTATTGAAAAAATAATGCCTAAGTATTTGTCTGTATGGATAAAATCCACTCATCAAGTCTTTCTGGACTCATTAGCCAAACTTATCTCAAAAAGCCAAGCCAGAGCTATGCGAAATGTTCACCGATCCTATCATGTATGCCATGCGGTTAGTTTTTAGCTATGCAAGTTTCCAAAAAGGCATCATGTCATTCAAACTCAGCTTGTAAAGATATCGAATATCCAGCAGATCTGTCTTACTCGCCCCTCCCTTTGTGCAACTTCTGTGGAGAAAAATCGTTGATAATGAGATATTTTCAAGGTAAAATCCCAAAATATAAACTGATGAAATGAATCAAGTATCAGCTAGAAAAAGTAGGCAAATTTTTAAGATAAGTACGTTTAAAAATTTCCAAGGCTCGACGAGTCTGGTTACCGAGTTGGGATATTTTTCTTGTCTAATAAATGCATTTGTGATGTTCCCTCTATATTTTCATATTCCAATGTATTCCCTATTAATAACAAAGTCAACACAAATAACTAACTACTGTGTTTGTTAAGAAGCTCGGAAAAAAAGTTTGTTGAGAATAATATCTCAAAACTTTGATCCTACAAAGTGAATAAAGCATTTCAAATGGAGAAGCAGCTAAGAAAGGTGATCGCGTGTTGAAGCTTTCCTTACTCGCCTGAAACTCGAATGCTTCATTTTTGTAGCAACATTAAGCTTTCAGTATTCAATGTCCATGTTAGAAGTACAAGTTCAAGTCCACGTTATTTTTTCGTTTTTTTGTCAGCGTCTACTCCTATGAAAGCCCTATGGAAGCCCTATGAAAAGTAACTGGACGCGTTTCAAGCCCAAAACCCTTCAACTACCTCTTTTATTATATTACTTAGAGGCGAAGTTCCTATATAAAAAAGAGAGGAGTACAATGTTGAAATCTAATATGTTGGTCCAGCGATGCATGATGTGAAGCCTCACCGTCACCTTGCCATTGGTACCTTTGGCAATTCAATCATCTTACATTTCAGGTGCTGTCTGTATGTTATACGACGGTCTATTGGACTCAAGAACTAACTAAGCCTGTTCTGAGTTTTGAAGAGACTCTTGCTTGAGTTTAAAATCGTCGCAAAAGTCACACACTATTATACTGCTATACTCATTATTTCCCGTGAGTTTTTTCTTACCAACTTTTTTTCTCCCTGTATTCAAGTGGTCTTATCTAACTCTTTCCTAACTAGTTTACTTCAAAAGTTAAAAATGTATTGATACATATTCCATGTAGTAAGTTTGTGATTGGTAGACAAGGCTTGCTTTGACACAGCTCGTTAAAACGCAACGCGTTGTGTAAGATAGATTAAACTTGCAGGGATCGAAATTGTTGAAGTGAATGATTTGTTATCCCGGTGGATAGGATGAGATAGGATTCTACTACTGTTTAAGTCTCGTTTTTTTATTAATTTAATAACCAAATATACAGGAAAATGGTTTCCGGTAACGGTTATGAGTTTCATGACCACTCAACCTTCATGGGGAAGGTTTCTATGTATTTTAATCGGTAAGTTTTTTTTCAGGATTGAATTTAATTTTAAACTTATATCAAAACTATGATTATATGTTTAGAATTTAATCTGCTGCATGCTTCTTTTAAAGCAAGGTCGCGTATGCACAGAGTATACTTTATTTAAGTTATATTTCTTGCTTAGATTGAGCTGGAAACATGTTCCTGTTGCTGTTGTCGTATTGGGACTTTTAGGAATAGGAGTTTTAATTGGTAAGTAAACTGGACATTATAAATTTCTTACGAATCTCGGTTCAGAAGTACATTGTACCTTCTTTTAGCTGTTTCAAACCAAGCTGCCATAAATGACAATCCCACACCAATAACACCGGAAATCCTCCCAACCGCTGGGACTTTAATGCTTTCAGCAGCAGCCCCAGCTAAAAAGCCGGTGTCAACCGTTACAACTGTAGGAAGAAAGTCCATCTTTCCTGCAAACGAATGGAATCCCATCAAGGCCTCCGCTGCCGATACTTTTGAAGCCGAAGGTTGTGAAAATGGTCTCATGCTATTTGAAGACTTTGGCTCTGCAAAGCCAACTATGATTAAAAACCTTAAACTACGAGATTTAATCATTGACGCACCCAGCCTTTCAAAATCTCTTGAGAGTTGGACAAATTTGGAAACAATTGTTATAGAAAACGCCTGGGTCGACGGGGATTTTAGTAGAGTATATCTACCCAAACTGAAAAAATTCATCTTCCATCAATTTCACAATGATAAAACGGACACATACAAACTGCAAGATAAGCTCAAGTCAATCCTCTTTTTTGACAAGGTAGAAGGGAAAACATGGGATTTGCAAAAGGACCTCTTAAATCTTAATATAACGATCCAAGTCACAATAGGAGGTACGAAGATACTTGATGTGGAACCTGATTTTGGAGAGATTATGATAAATACTCATTATTGTGAGGATATCCTTCGTAACTTTAATGGGGGATTTGAGCTCTCAATGCTAAGTCTACACTGGTGCCCGGTTACGAACACTTCATTGAGTAGATTCCCTAAGGATCTTAAAACTCTCCAATTCAATAACGCCGTGCCGAATAATGATGATCTTGCCACTTTGATCCGATCATTAGAACAGCTCAAGGATTTCCAAGCCTTTCTCAGATTTCATTGCGGATGGCCAGGCTACGAGATTTATCTCAATATTTCTCAATTTCCTCAAACGATTGAGTCCGTTTCGGTAAATAACCTTGATATTACTTACGTTCCCGGAATGGGCTCTTCTATAACAAGCTTGTCAATTGGGGAGTACTTTACTCCTGCAGCTATTGAGGATTTTGCTTCGGTGTTTCGAAACCTAAAATCTATTGCAATATTCAATGTCACGGCCGCTCAGGCTTATCCTCTTTTAAGGCAGGTTTTGTTTACTCCAGCAGAGTGGATTTTAGTTACTAATTTTAGCAGAGTCAATATCAATACTACTAAGGTCGGGGTGGAACATGAGATTGAGGCGTTTTTACAAAGGGCGAAAGTACCTATAGATCAGATGGATTTTTTGATTGAATCGGTCAACGGAACTTATACTGGTCGATGTGTGACAGTATTTGAAAGAAATTACTTTAGGTTTATGAGATTGGGATTTAAGAATATTGACACTTATGAAGATTATATTACTTGGGATGCTTTTCCAAAGAAGTAGAAAGGTATTTTTAACAATAGGTGACAATGACAATTATTACCAAGGAAAGAATATGATGATGACGACGATGCTTTCAAACAACTTTACTGCCAAATGGATATAAAATATCCAGAGTCAAAATTTGCAATCAAAATAAAATACAATAGAGGAAATAAATCCATTGGACTTTACAGAGTAAAATAGTATAGCACCGCTAGTTAAAGTATCAACAAATTTAAGTAACAGGACATTATTTTCCGTCTCTAGTGACATACCTAGATTGAGTAATTATGAGTTCAGTCATATCAGCTTTTTGTCTGTATCATTTTTCAAGCCATTTATATTAAATCTTCTTAATCTGGGTTCTTTTAAATGCATGAAACTTTAAATGTGATTTTAAATACTAAGGGTGACTGTACTGTAGACGTTTTAATTATTGTTATGTTGTGTGCAATAAAATGTTTGGTGCTAAAGAATAAATCACTTTTGAACCAACGCAATGCCTTGAACATTGTCGACAGTTTATTCGGTTTATTCACATCTAATGCTAACTTTAATTTTAACTTCATTTTTTCTAAAATAAATTCTGCTTCGGTTTAATGCAGAAGCAAGTTAAGACTACAAGTTGCATATGATATTTTATGAATTTGTACTTTTTGTCTCAACAGAAATAACTTGTTCAGTATGGTTTCTTTTTGATAAAATACTTCTTCTAGAAAGTCTTTGTAAAATATCCGTTGTCTTACAAAGTTGGAAATTACAGAGGGAGAAAAATCCCCTTAATCCATTTCGATAGTCTTCATTATAAATCCAGTAGATTAATGGGTTGTAACAGCAACTGAAAAATTTATGAGTAATGCTTTTTATGGTTTGTTAAGTCCAATAAAAATTCCTCAAAAGAAATCATAGATCATTTGATCAATTAATTTTAAAGGAACTAAGGAAAAAAACGCTTTTAACTGTGATTTTCATGAAAATGTAAATTAAAATGAAGCCCAAACTCATACTGACCTACTAAAAGCCATCCAAATGGTTATCAAAAATACCAAAGACTGCTGACAGGGTCTCTTTTTCTTGGAGTCGGACTTAAAAGCCACAAAGTTATGGATGATAAAAGGAAGCCAGCAAATAATGAATACGACGACAGTTACGATCAACATCTTTATAGTTTTCCATTTCTGCATCATTACAACATCTTGTTGACTCTTGCAAACATCCTGACCTATCTGACGTCTCCAAACTGGGATTGATCGTGTAACGTGCGACATACCAAAAATAATAGTCATAGTATATAATCAATGATTATGCTACAAATGCTAATCAATCATAATCATAATCATATCATAGCATTTGTTGGAAAAATAGTAGATTATTATAATAAAGTTTCAAGTTACAAGAAGTCTGAATATTAACCTTTCATTGATACTGATCCATAGCAAAGGATAATTAATAGTAGAGGGATCCAAAAATGAGCCAGATTAGCAAACATCAACCGTATTCGCTGAACATACGGTGGTAAATCCTGGATATCAAACGCTTTAGCAAGTTCACATTTCATGAGTGGATCTCTACCTCCATCACCGCTAAAATATCTGTGGTAACCTAATGAAGGCGATGTAGCAACTATGATTGTAATAGATATTAACCACAGAATTAAGCACGTTTTTGCAACAGACAAGAGTCTATTTGAAGTATTATGATTTCTAAAGGGGAAAAACACGCTTATCCAACGATCCACTGCAACAGCCGTCATAGTCACGGAGGATACTTGAAATGAGAGGAGCTGTAGAGCTTTATTGAGAATGCAGCAAGCATTTCCAAACCTTTGGATGTATCTATCGTAGCAGAATATAAGTCCGACGATAAAACTCAGAGCACAAAGTATGTCGGACAGGGCCATATTTGCCAGAAGAATGTGAACAAAGTTTCGCATCTTTGGAAGGAGGAACACGACTTTTATCACCAGCAAGTTTCCTATAAGAGCGATAATCGCTGTTAATGAGTAGATTAAGAGGAAGATTAAATCTTGGAGAAATTGTCCAGAATCCCCAGGGATATGGGATAATGTACTAGTGGTATTCATTTTTACTTCAAATCAAAATAAGAAGCTAAACATAAGTATTCTTTAAAACAAATTATTAGATTTATTACATCTTCCCCTACATGTCAAAAAATCGTTGCCGTCTGTACAAATGTTATATTAAACTGAGTTAGAGCAGGTGAATTGGTTGGTTCGTCCTTTATTTCTTCTACAATAACTCTAATATATAAAAATGTCAAAGTCAATTAAGTAGAGCTGAAACCACATTTATTTCCTGGAAAACGCTAATTAGCCTCCCACTCCACACACTGCTCGTAAAAGTTTAGCAGAGTCTTATGGTTTTACGAGCACAAAAATATAGTGCAAGTCTAAAAGCAAAGTGTGCTTTGTGGGTTTTATTAGTTCCAAAAATCTACGGTACATGATATGATAATTGATAAGATAAACCACATTTGTTTGTAAATACACTGGATCTAACTACAGCGAGATAAGGACGTCAACACAGTTTGTGCGATGAGAATTGTTGTTCACGTATATTAAAAAGCACAAACATGAATTTATCTGTGCTTTTTGGTAGACAGGATTCCCGATTTAATTTTTCCCATAAGTAATGTAGGTATTCATGGTACAAAGGAGGAAACCTCTGGAATATAAATGTATCTGACTCATCCAACTCATCTAATGGAAGTTTAAGTTTAAAAGGCACTATTTAATTTATTTATGAGAATGAGTGAATGTATCACTTAAAACTCGAGCATGAATGACAAAGTAAACTAAAGCAAAATAAAAATGCCAGAGTTTTAAACATGAAAGTCTTAAAATGCAATCCGAATATTGAACTGCTTACTGTTTATTTTATTAGCATTTGATTGAAAAATAACTTGGAAAAACAAATTAAAGACGAATAGATGAGAAGAGACAGATAGAAACGATAAATAAATAGCACTATGCGAAGAATGCAATGAATGTTTTTTAACGTGGTAAAAAAAAGTGAAAACCCCCAATGTCATTTATTTTGCAAGGTTCTTGCCATTTTCTTGCTGGATTTGTAACCACGAGAGAAGAGGTTCGCCGTTAGCTGACCACCACTTTATGTTGGCTTTTACATTGGTAATAATATTCGGGAGAGTCGGTATTTCCATCGAAGCAAAAGTCAACTTAGCATTTTCATCAACAAAGGGGAGCAGCTCCTCGATCTAGAAAATATCCAGTAAAAGGTTTCATAACTCATATAGAGTTGAACTTTAAAGAGGACAAAAATAGATAATGAAAGCACTTTTATGTACCAATGTCAACTGTTCATCAGTGTACCAGTAACTGGCTATTGCAGCGACAGCGTCTAGGGCAGGCCAAGAGGATCTGAAGCGATCTGAAAGTGCTTTGTAGTTGTCTCTTATAAACCAATAAGTATTAACTCGGCTCACAGAGTTTCCTGCGATCTTTCGTAGTAAAGTAGATCCCAAGTATGGAGGAATTTCTGATGAGGGGTCCAAAATTTGTTTCAACAAGCTATATCAAACACACAGATAATAATATTCCTAGGAACTTGTATATTTTAGTCTATGTAATTTAACTAGAAAGAATTAGACAAACCCAGTCAAATAATGCAGATCTTCAGAGCATCCCAGAGCAAAAATAAGCTGGTAGTCGAAGTTCTTGAGATATCCTTTTAAAAAGAACTCAAGAGTCTCTTCATTACCGTTCAATACCATTGAACAGTACAATTCGGAACGAAGGTCTATTGGAACTCTAAAAAAAGGAGATGACGTTTCTCTTAATAAGTCAGAAACTATCAATATAATCCACTTTTGATTTCCAGTTGGAAACTATTCACTTTTGAACTTACGGATTTGAATTCGGACTCAATTTCCACCGATCTAAAAGATTTGTAGCGTATTGCAGCACTATAGGAGTCTTCAAAACTGTGCCCCATGCTAACAACGTTTTACGAAGGAGTACAACGTTATCTTTTTCAGAGGGTACTTTTTCCAGTCCAATTATTCCCAATGCAGATTCAACTCTTGGTGATAGGTAGTTCTATAATTAGAAGTCGTACGTTGGTCAAATCAATACGTATGAAAAAGGTATTCAAAGTAGATTAAGAAGGCTTTACTTGCAAAAGGTCAAAATTTTCAGGCTTGTTAGATGAAATGGCCTGAATCCTCCTAAAATGTAGTGACACCGTAGACCAGACTTGGCCGTCTGGCTCTGCTCCAAGATAAATGGTACGATCAAGAGCCACCTTTATTGAACTGTAAGCTATTTTTTGAAAAAGAAGATTATCGAAATTAAACAAACTTAAGTTAGGTGCTTGATAAAGCAATAACATGATATTTAATTTTCATACACGTCGCAGCGAATTCAAAAGCGTCATCAATAAGTTGGGCTCTTGAAGTCGAACTGAAGGCAAAGAGATCCCGTTGTAATTGTTTAGTTATCAATTTATTCAAGCTGTCGTCGTATAACACCCTTGCAAAAGCTACAATCACAAGAAAAGTTCATTTTAAACGAGAACCTTCTGATTTCGGGTATTAATTAAATGTATTTGCATGTTAACCTGAGGAATCAACATTTACGATCAACCAATCTAGAGAAGATGGCACGTTAAATGATTTCGTCAGTTCTTTGTCCGTAAGCCAGAACTTGGGTCGAGAATTCTCCACAAAACTGTCAACGCTTGTCGCAATGAATATGGGAACATACCAAGTGGTAGCATCATAGCTACTGTTAAGGTCATCTCTGTTATTTAGGAAACGCTCCTAGAAGATGAATTAAAAATGCCTTTAGGAATCACGCACAGCGATGAGTATCATTAATAAAGTCGCAGCAGAAAGGCGCTGTTTGGAGTTGTTCCACGCGAGAGTTATGTTCTAATTTCTGATAGTTTTAAAAATAGTTTTCCAACATTTACTCGGTCAAAATATAGATATGGCCGACCCACGGTCTTGCCGATTCACATCCAAAGCGGACACCAGTTAACATGGAAAACTTGACCTGCACTGGTCGACTTAGTGAAACATACCAAAAAATAAAGCCAAAAATCTTCTATCTAAATAAAAAAAAATTGGTTGCCCAAGTTTGCCCGAAACTGAATAAATCGGTTTCAAAGTTCGAAATTTTTGACGAGACCAGGGCCCGAATTCATGCAGTCAAAAACATACTAAAAAACAAAAAACTACAAACTCATTTTGATGCATAAATATACAACTGGATAATTTGAAGGCGTCTGGAATTGCTAAATAGGTCGCGACCCTTCCGCTACGACTTAAAGGTAAATGAAGCTGAAGCTGAATGATTAAACATGCAAAAACTTCGCTTACTTGAGTGACGTAAAACATTCTCTCAAAAACTTGTTGAACGCGGATCAAAGGAAAGCCTGCATTTGTTGTCCAACCTTCCATTATTTCAGTCATGGAAGCCAATCTCGGATGTGTATTTCGAAGCTTGGCTTGTTCGTCCAGAATCTCATACAGATTTTGATATTCAGAGGTCTTAAATGCGCTGTATAGAATGAAGCAGAGATTAGTTAAGCAAGTTAGTTTTTTAATGCAATATCTAAATAGTAATATTATTGGGAGATCCAGTTCCAGTAATAAATGCGTGTCTTACAAGGTCCGCAGGTAAACTCGCAAGGCTTCTTTCATGGTTTCAGGAGTTATGATGTTTTCCATCATCTTTATAAGTGATGCACCCTGAGACAACGGTTGTAAATGAGAAATATATCCAGAGATGATATGATATGCTTGACAAATTGACAATAATGCTGGCAAAAAACTTTTACCTTTGAGTAAGATATCCCATCGAAATCTCCAAAGTATGAATTAACTTTCACAAGCGGATGGGATTTGGGGCTAGCGTCTGTTCGTAACGCATTTTGGAAAAATCCCGTGTACCAAGTTTCCATTATCTCAGGGCTAACGGCTCCTATACCGAAGTAGGATACGAAAGTGGCAAAGCCTTCGTTCAGAAATATATGATTCCATGTTTTGCAGGTTACCAAATTTCCAAAGTTTTGATGAGCTGAAAATATGGAGTGAAATTCATAAATCTTTTGAGATTCATCGCATAGTCGTGTCCAGATACTTTTTTATTTTTATACCTAATTCATGAGCAATAATTAGCTCGACTGAATATTTGTCTGCGGTTGTTGATACTTCTGGAAAGTACATTAAAGCTTCTATCCTATAATATTACAATGCATGCAATACATTAGTTGAAAGAATGGAAACCTTGTTCAGTTAAGTTAATACACGATTATAAGTCATACTAACCTGTACGTATTAAGGCCATAATTTTCCATCGCACCTAAAAACACACATATTTTTTTATAAAGTTTCTGAATCCAACATTTACATGACACCATTGTTTCCAATTTAAACGGACGATATCATTACCAGCGTCAAAGTCAGGTATAGCCACTGACTGCATTTTAGGAAGTGGATAAGGAAATTCATATAGATCGTCGTAAAATTGTAGAATTTTTGCTGAAGCTTGGGCTGCAAGATGTCCTCCACCGGCTTCGATAAGATAGCTTGGCCCACATGCCTGCGTAATTTGTTCAGAAAATGCAAAGCATATTACTAATTTTAATTAGTAGGACTATGGATAAACTTAACTTTAAACAAGCCATTGTTTATTTAACTAAAGCATCATCATTACCTCCACAGGCGTTCGGAACATCGATTCAGGTGCAGTTGTGCATGAAAATTGGGAAACGATTATCGCAAGAAGATAAGTAGACATCTTTGGAGTGGTTTCATAGAAATCCAAAACGTAACCTTCTCTATCGGGGCTACATTGAGATTTTTTATTAATTAATAAATATTTTCGAGCATAACTATATGTGAATTCTACGACACTTTTCTTTCTTACTCAGGCTCGGAGTAGAGTCTTTGCATATTGCTCATGGAGTTGTAGCTCTCTAATCTGCTTATTGTAATCTTAAACTCGGCTTTTAGGTCGGGTTCATCAAAACATGGAAACATGCTTCTTGCTGAGATATCTTCCAATTGGGTGGTTGCAAGGTATCTTTAAAATAATCAGGATAATTATTAAAAGCATAAGCCTTTCTATTATTGAATTTTCCCTCAAACGTAATTAGTAAGCCTGGCCTGTAAGCCCTAATTTAATTTTAAATTATTTTCATCCACCCACTTTATTTTTTTCGTCAAGGGGTCCTTATATTTGCTCATGTAAAGACCTTGTAAAGTAGTTGTTGAGATCCTGGATTGAAAGTCCATCTCCACAGAGTATATTCCAGGCGAGATCAAGTCTGCAAGTTGAATTATGTAGAAATCCGTTTCTTCAGTCTCATATTCGTGCCCAAATATTGCAAGAACTCTTTCCTCTCCGCTAATAGCATTAATGGTTTTTACCTGTAATTAATGGATATTAAAAATGCAACTCAACTCTTGCCAACGTTATTCCTTAGCCAAGTATGGCAATGGTTACCAACCTTGACAGTATTTTCGAATATCTTTATAAAACTCTTTGTTTCGGCATGCAGCGTTATTGAATCTGTTTCGAAATGACATTCAAACACGATTTTGAGGGTTCCTTGGGCCGTGAAAATTTCATCTGGATCCTCGGACTCCACAATAGGGCGGATTTTAAGATCATATAAGTTGGGAGTAACATATCGTGGAAGGTATAACGAACTGGATTTCAACTGGATCTTAGAAATATGCTGGTCAATCAATGCTTTCTGCTTGGCATGGAAAATACTCTGAAATTTGCTGTCCCAATTTGGCTCCAACGGGGGGACACTAAGTACCACGGCAATGGAGAAATAAAGGAAGCTTAACCCTAGGAATGTGTTATTGGAAAGCATGTTTCCTGATACAGAGCTAAAACTTTATTGAAAGCGGAATGCGTTTTTCTCATACTCTGAACCTCCAAAAAGTACATACTTTCAAATTAGCGTTGACGTAAAGAATGCATTATTGGTCTAATAAAGGACCCTTTTTATTTTTAGCATTTTTCTAGCCATAGGCTAAAGTCAGTAAACGACCCTTGAATAAACAAAAAATGTATTCATAATCCTTAACCCTTGATACACTTTTTACCAACTTTAAAAAAACTTGTAGGTACCTTAACACATCCCTGTCCACCCTTTAGGGTTCGAACACATACTTAGTACTCACAACAGAATATAAATTATTATGGATGCTTTCATCCATCCTTTTTAATGCAGTAACGTTTTAACTTATTTAATTTAAAACAATGTGGAATTCGGCTCTCATTTTGTCTGGATCATGTATGGTTTAAAATGTTAATTATGTCATTTTCTTTAATCCTGTGATTTATGTTGAGCACAAAAGACACAGAATCATGCAGGTTTTTATCACCTATCAACTCCAAGTCATGTAGACAGTCCTCATCGTTCATAGCTAGAATGGAAACGCTGCTCTCATCCTCCTTCATTAACGTCATAGATCCTATGTTCCACGTATTAGTAAAATATTTCGTTAATCATAACATTCTTAATAATGGGTTTATCCCTTTTCTACGGATAAGTACATCGGAAATGTACGTATACAGTAAATGAGCAAAAATACATGACCATGAATGATGAACTTTGCAATACTTCTGAACCTTATTGCCAAAATGTAATTGATCATTACAGTTTAAACTTATGTTGACTCTGAAACATTTACTTATGTATGTTGCAAGCGTAGGCGTAATAAAAAAGATCGATGTTCTGAAAAACAATATGGATGTATAAATTCCAGCATCAACTCCCACATAAAGGTTTGCTTTTCTTTATCAAATACCCGCAAGAAATTTTATGATGGATCTGTCTTTCTACGTATCTTTTTCAGTTAAGTTTTGACGCAGATGGATTAAAAAATAAAGTGTAATTTACCTACAACATATAGGCATTGTCTAAATAATACTTAATAAAACAACATTTCCAATCACTCTTTCCATGATCCATTTCAGGTTTCCACACGAATCATGATATTTGTAGTTAGCGTAGCGATATGATAAGAGAGAGGATAAGCTTTTAATCCGTAGTGGGATCATCACCTCCAAGTTAGATTACATCACGCCTTCAACAATGGAATTTTTAGATTGAGTCATGCCAAACGTGTCGATTAAAGGTTGGTCTGGACCTGAACTTGACCGTTTTGCAGGTAATTTTTTTTTATATAAAAGGAATTAGCAGTTTGGCTTCCAGTTTAATTCGCTGATTAGTTTGGTTCTTGATAGGTTTATAGTGCAAGTGCATATAACATTTATCATGGCCTCATATTCATTCTTTACTATCTTAGCCCTGTGCGTCTGTGGAGTTTTCGCTAGTCCAGGTAAGATCTTTTTAAATCCGTGCATCAAATGTGCGTAAACTGCGAAAACAAAAGTTTCACTAATTCATAGTTTATTTGCCCAAATTATTTGAGTTGGATGCGTCAAATTTTTGAGGATTCAATTCATTAAAGCCCCTTTCTAAGGTCGTTCATGTTTAACCCCCTATTACAATTCCATGCACCTCAAAACACCTTTTTTTAAAGTGAGAAATTAGGCATGTACTTTCTAAGCATGATGCATAGTAAAACGGCTTTATATTAAAAATACTGTCCGTGTCATTTTGGGTCAGTAATGTAGATAACCAAACTTCAACATAAATTATCTTGTTTTTCAGCGCAAAGACCTCCAACCGATGAATTCGATTGCTCCAGCCGTCCAAACGGTCTCTATCCAAATGAAAATGACTGCAAAACCTTTTTCAAATGCAGTGGAGGATACGCATATCGTATGATTTATACATTACCGTAGACAGTAGTTAATACTACCCTTTTTCTCGGAACTGAAGCAAAGAAAGCCTCTAATATTCTAAACATTACTAATCTAACAAAATTCCTTTCACACTTTAACTTTACAGCTTACGACTGCCCTGCTCACTTAAATTTTAATCCAAACCTTCTAGTAAGATATGCTTTATGCTGTAAATTTATATTTAAACTTTAGTCGGAGCTACCAAAATGTAACGCATATGTAATGTATATCCGCATTTATCCAGGTATGCGATTATCCCGAGAACGCAGGCTGTCAAGCCGCTACTCAAGCTCCAACAACCACGACTAGAGCCCCTGTAGATGGTTTTGACTGTTCCAGCAAACCTTCAGGGCTTTATCCTAATCCTGAAGACTGTAAAACCTTTTACAAGTGTTCCAACGGTTATGCATATCGTAGGTTCAAAAAGCTTCTTAACTCTAAAAAAAAACATATTCTGCTTCCATACATAAAAAGCCTTTTTATTTCAGTATATGACTGCCCAGCCAACTTGGACTTTAATCCATCTCTGTTGGTCTGCGACTACCCAGAAAGGGCAGGATGTGCAGCAACCGAGGCTCCAACTGAGGCTCCTCCAGCGACAACTCCAGTTCCACCCACACGACCACCTACGGACGGTTTAGATTGTTCCGATAAGCCAAGTGGTTTGTATCCAAACCCTGCGGACTGTGAAACGTTCTACAAATGTTCCAATGGATATGCTTATTGTACGTTTAATTATTTTATTTAACGGATGCCCTAGAAAAAGCTTTTATGTCTTAAAAACACAGTGTTTTTCGTAATTGTTCATTGAGTCGCTTTTTTCTTTCGAAAACGCAGTATATGACTGCCCAGCTAACTTGCACTTCAATCCATCCCTGTTGGTCTGTGACTACCCACAAAATGCAGGATGTGCAGCAACCGAGGCTCCAACTGAGGCTCCTAGGACAACTCCAGCTCCAACCACGCGACCACCTTCTGACGGTTTCGATTGTTCTGATAAGCCAAGTGGTTTGTACCCAAACCCTGAGGACTGTGAAACGTTCTACAAATGTTCCAATGGCTATGCATACCGTAAGTTTAAATGGAAGGCAGTACAGGACAGTGAAGCATATGTAATAATGCTGCGTTTTACAATTTTTTATTTGGATTATGTTTTCAGTATACGATTGTCCAGCCAATTTGCATTTCAATCCATCATTGTTAGTCTGTGACTATCCAGAAAGAGCAGGATGTGCAGCAACCGAGGCTCCAACTGAGGCTCCTAGGACAACTCCAGCTCCAACCACACGACCACCTTCTGACGGTTTCGATTGTTCTGATAAGCCAAGTGGTTTGTACCCAAACCCTGAGGACTGTGGATCCTTCTACAAGTGCTCCAATGGTTATGCTTATCGTAAGTTCAAATAAATGAAACGACAATGCTTCATTTGACTGCATATCAACTTTTTTATAGTTTCAATTTCAATTACATCAACTTGAAATATTTTGAACCTTATCTGTGTTCAAGTTTACCAGTGCCCATCGTCACTCCATTTCAACCCAACCCTGTTGGTATGTGACTACCCTCAAGATGCTGGATGTACCGTTGGACAAACTACTCCAGCTCCAATTCCAACAACTACAACAACTACTACGACCACCACTAGCCGTCCACCAACTGATGACTTTGATTGCTCTGATAAGCCCAGTGGTCTCTATCCCAACCCTGAAGACTGCTTTTCATTCTATAAATGCTCCAACGGCTATGCATATTGTAGGTTCATGATTCATTGCTAGCATACCATGAAAAAAGTTATTCGTATTTGCAATGCTTTATCTAATAGTTTTACAAATGGCTGAAGGTAATTGAGTAATTTGTATGCCTTTGTCTTGAATTGAAGTGTACGTATGTCCCGCAAACCTCCACTTCAACCCAACACTTCTGGTTTGCGATTACCAAGAAAACGCTGGGTGTGCGCCAACTACCACCACAACTGAGGCTACCACCACCACCACTGAGGCTACCACCACCACCACGGAGGCTACCACAACTACTGAGGCTCCCACCACCACAACGGAGGCTACCACCACTACAACGGAGGCTACCACCACTACAACGGAGGCTACCACCACCACAACGGAGGTCCCAACAACAACGACAACGACAACCCAGGCTACCACAACCACCACAGAAGATGCTAGCGATGACGATTTCTGTGCTGATAAGCCATGTGGAACCTATCCAGACCCAGAGAACTGCAATTCTTTCATCACTTGCAATGAAGGAGTTTCGACCGTTCGACAATGTCCTGAAGGGCTTTTGTACAATTCTGCTGCACAAACTTGCGATTTAGCCGATCGTGTTCAATGCGACTCTTTTAGTTGTGAAGGCAGACCGGATGGACTCTACCAAAACTTAGAAAACTGCAAAACTTTCTACAAATGTAGTAATTATAACAGCTACCTCTACGATTGTCCATCCAACCTAGTGTACAGGCCTGACACTTTGCAGTGCGATTATTTCTATAACGCTTCTCAGTTCTGCGTCAATGACGAGTCTGAGTGAATAAGCTGTTTTCATGGTAGAATCTGAAACTTAATGCTTTCGCTTCACCTTCATCCACTATAGTCACCTTCTGTGATGATATGATGTGTCTTAACTTTATAAGTATAATGAGCTTTACATAAAAATAAAAAAAAATATCTGCAGACTAAAAATTCAATGTGAAATGCATGCATCATCTACGCACTGCATAACCTCATATCTAAAGATAACAGCTACTGACACACACGGGAAGTTTGTTGCCCAACGCGAGTAATTAGACAACGATGACTTATTAATGACTTTCCTTCCTCTCATGAATCGTGATTAGCTTGACCACCTCAAGTAGCTTTTTGAAGTTTCGATGGTAAAAATTGACTCATCAAATTCGAAATCAAGAATAATCTGCAATCACTAATGACTCAAACCTCAAAACTCAAAATCATATACTGTACTTTATCAAGTACCCACCAAAGCCGAAACCTTAAGCTAATAATTTTCTTTCCAGTAAAGCTTTAGTTTAAGTAAAGCAGCGACATTTGGCAAACTAACCTAAAGTTCTTTGGGTTGGGCTGGGGAATAATATTAAAGCCAGCTAGACGATTGACAAGCGATTCTTGAAGTAAAAATCATGAAGGTTTCACTTAAAGCGTCTTTATTTTATTCATAATTGTGCTAAGTACTCAAAGTCCAACACATCTGACCCTGACCTTTAACTTAGATAACTTCCAGAAGGTTGTTGGTTTCAATCCTTGTGGCTGTGGCTGTCTTGGTGGGGACTGTCATTAAATCCAGTGACGCTGCCCCAAAAGACCTACTCCACGCTGCCACTAGAGAGGAGGGACCGATAATACTAGTTCGTAATGCAGCGTCACCGGGCGATGTTGTACTACCTTGGGGTGGATGCGGGTGGCATGGAATGAACTGCGGTGGCTAACATTAAAAAAAAGTCGAAATTAACGGTCACTTAATGTGCCTGTTTAGTTCTTTTATCACTCCTTTTGGAATTTTAGAATCAATAAAAATCCATATGTATGTAGCATATCTCTTAAGAAAAAAAGCTATAAACTATCTAGGTCCAAAGCATCCTGAACAATCGTTTGTATTGAAATAAAAGAAGTGAGGCAAAATACATGAATTCGCTAAGCTGCTTCAGCTTTTTCGTCTAGGATAAACTAAGGCTCAACTTCTTAGTCACGTACGATTTAAATACTTGATGTGTTGTTGATTTGATACGGTTCAAGAGATTTCAATTCATACCACAAAAGAGATTATTGGAAGCAACGTTAGAATTTTGTTTAAAAAATAATCTTGGACGGCTACTGTTAAAGCATTTTTATTGACCTTAATTAAATAATGAACAAACCAAAAGTTAAACAATCAACATCTATATTACATTACAATTAAATCACTCCTATTTTTACATTAACGTCAAGCGGAAATATCAGCCAGTGGCGAGCTACAATATCCGTGTGTTGACTTAAATGCAACTCAGCTCTTTTTTAAATAAAATATATTTCGCTTATCATTCACGATAAGATAATAAATAGACACTCACTCAGACAAAAATCTGAACATAAGTTAGTTTAAAGAGTAGAAGCACGAATATTCTATCTTTTTTGGTAATTGTGTCAAACATCTCTAGATTAAACATTAAAAATAATGAACTTTCTTTTGTCAGTCTTTTTTTCCTATTCCATCCTTTGCTCGGTACCTGCCCAAGCTGCACCTGAAGTCTACACAAATACACCATTAGTACAACGACAAATAACAAATATTCTTCAGATAATAGAAAAACGAAAATAAAATCTACAAACTCTTAATACAACTTATCGAGCCTCTAAAATATCACAAGAATCATCAATCTTTAGACAAAAAAATCCTTCAAGTCGCTTTGAAGAACTATTTTTTCCACGGCTTTGGCTTCAAATGTAACTCCAATTTTATTTTTCGTCGCTTGAGATCCAAATTTTTTAGAGGTAGCTCCTGCACCTGCCCCGTTTTCAATTACAGTGATCAGTGACCTATCCTGGAGCATACTGCACACAGAACTGATTTCGCTCCGATCTACCCATGTAAATCCTTTAGAGGCACAGAGCTTACGATATTCATCATAAACCGTAGTTAAAGGTATTGGAGCCATAACACCATCAATTTTGGGGGTTCGAGAGTTCGGTGCGTTTTTGTGCATTTTTAATACTGTAGCTAGAACAATGGTTTGCTGCAATGGAAGTGGACCCTCATCTTTTTGCGGACCAAAGACTTTAGCAACCGCAACAACATTTATTTTCTCTCCTTGCATACAGTACTTCTTAGGGCTCGAAAAATTGAAACCTGCAAGTATTACACATAAATTATGTTTTATTTAAAAAAAAACACTCCTTTACTACTAGGGGGTTTAGCAGTTAATAAATTGTTACAAACCATCATCGGCCGTCGACTTAAGAACACACCGTTGCTGTTTTTCAACCGCCTCAAGGGCAGATTTACATGCATTTAAAGCTTTTCTCATGTCTCCAGTTGACGCGGCCACCTTTGCTGCGACAAACTTTATAGCTGCTGGATCAAAAATCATGCTCCCAATTTCTGTGAGTCTTTTTTCCAATATCATCTCAATATCTGCTCTTTCATACGGAGGAAAGTTCATAACTGTGACTCCTGAATCATACTCCGTCTCCTTTGGTTTCGACTGAGTATTTCCAAAGGGATGGGAGACTAATCCTTTTGATGATGTAATTAGCATAGGGAGATGACGAACAGTTAAGTCTAGTGCATTTGCAATTCCAATTAGAATTAACTTCGAACCCGGAGTAGTGGCCCATTCAAACAGTGAGCTGAGTACTTCATGACCTTTTCCCTGAAGAAGCTGATCCATTTCATCCAGAACTACCACTCTAAAAATTGAAATGAAAAGGAAATTAAATAATTACAAAAATGTTTACAAACCCGACCAAAAGCAACAATAAACAAATGAACAACGTACGTCATTTTAGCAATCTTAGACTTCGTATGCAGAAGTCTACCTGCAACGACATCTTTAACACTACAACTTCTGTCCACCTTCTTGGTAAGCTTAAGTACCTTGGCCAGGTCTTGATACACCGAATTCGAAGAAACCACACTCATGCAGTTGACCACAAGGGTGAAAAAAGACAAGGAAGGTTTTGACTTTGACGACAATAACTGCGTTTCCTCACACAATCTTAGAGAGTGAAGAACAACGGCCGTCTTCCCGGTTCCAGGGGCTCCGGAAATGTACATGGCCCCTGAATCCTTCTCAGAGAGACGATCGGTAAGCCATGTGTTAACCTGGTCGATCTGAGCCTCCCGTCCAGGAAGCTGCGAAGGTCGAGAGAGATGAAGAGCTCGTTTTGCAAGCTGGAAACTATCCTCAAGTCCGAATTGAATTTGTGGCGACACCACACTTGTGATATCCGCTCGGGAGCTCACTAAATTCTCATCCACATCTGATAACAATTTCCGCTTCGTAGGCAGCTTATCCCGTCGTACAGAGGGAGGCTTTTTCTCGGCAAAACTTTCTGTCAACTTTTTCTGTCGCACCATTATGAATCCAACCGTCTATTTGACTTACTCCTGTCGCCGATAAGCTTCCGGTATATCTGAAAGTTGCCAAAAATAAAAGACTAAATATTTCATCAACCCCGGAACTTTCCCGACCGCTACTGCTACCAAAAGTTTAACATTCACTTACCGAGAGTTAAAACAAAACGAATTCAAGTCAAACAATAACTGAACTGAAACCCTTGACCCTTAACCTCTCTCTTACAATTTACAAACACGACAAAAGTCCTCCTAACATTTACTATATTAACAACTAAAATTAATCAACAATATTAACAAGAAATAATCACTTATAAGTAAGGTCGAGCGAGGTCAGTCAGAGGGGTCAAATAAACAAGTATAAACTGTCAAAACTCAAAATTCAAAATTGCATTTAGCACAATTCGTGTGTTTTTCAACATTAAAAAAATATCTTTCAGCCAGAATCCCAGAAAATATCAGCACAGCTCCCCCTTTCATTTACAAAATTGTTTGGAATTATACTTTTTATTTATGAGAAATTTTTGTAAATCGGGTTTTAAAAATGCAAAACTTTTTGAAAAACCTTATGCAACAATGCAACTCAAAAGAGCTGAAGTGAGTGAATGAGGAAAAGAGCGAGGGAAACACTTCAGCTGAAGTGAGTGAACAATGGAATTAGAAAGAGAGTGGGCTACGCACGGGCAGCTTACTTTTTGTCAAAGGGGACGTTCATATGTTACGTACCCTAAATATTCGCCCCCGTGCCGCGGTTTACATATGAAAACAAAGATATTTGAAGCATATTTAACATGGAAGAGATACCCCTTTTAAGATATAAAGGATAGGCGTGCGGCATAATTAACAAGGGCGGTATATGGGGGAGGGATGATGACGCTCCTATCTGACTCATGTTAAATTTTTCGATAAGACTAACGTTAAAAATTATTACGAGGGGCGGGCGTCGCGGTTCCTAATCATCCAAAGACTTGTAGTTGCATGATTTATGACGGTGAGAGGAGAAGTTCACATAAGGTACCGTAAAGTCGCGACAATTAGCCGAGGCTACCGTATTTCCGGAAATTACTCCCCCCTAGAAGAAAATCCCCCTATCCTTTCCATGTTAAAAATTAAAAGTCGCCCTATCTTCCCCTTTTTAAAAGTTTTTTCAATTTTTGCTTTGAAAATTAACTTCCCCGGGGGAGTAATTTCCGGAAATACGGTAATGCAATGTAAGGAAAAAAGATACTTTGAAGCATGTTTAACATGTAAAGGATATATGCGGCTAAATTAACGCGGGCGGCTAAAAGACGCGACTTTACGGTAATCACAATAGGCTGTGGGTGGGTCTGGGGGATGAGATGTTAAATTTTGCCATAAGACTAACGTAAAAAATTATTATGAAGTGGGTCCCTAAATTTTTTTACATTACTGACTACGTAATAAATGAACGTTCCTACAGAACAGTTCTATTTTCGCTCAAAAAAGAGTGGGAAAGAGAGAGAAAAAGTGGGAAAAAGTGTCATGAAAAGTGTGAAAGGGTCAACAACAACAAGACATTTGTTCAAAAAGGTCAAAAAAGTGAGCCATCATGGCTAAAATGATTGAATTGGCGAGCAAAACTCAGAAACTTGTTCGAGATTCTCGCGTCTCTTTACCTTATCATCGACCCAAGCAACTGACGTTAGATGAATTCCTAAACCGGCGAAATATAGTCAAAGATAAGGATAAGGATAAGGTAAAGGTTCCTTCAGATCTCGTTAACACGGATGTTACCCCAACGGAGGAATGCCTACTACCCCACCCGGAACCAGCCGAAGTGGGTAAACTACCCCACCTTGAATCAGCAGAAGGAGGTGAACTACCCCACCTTGAATCAGCAGAAGGAGGTGAACTACCCCACCTTGAATCAGCAGAAGGAGGTGAACTACCTCACCCTGAACCAGCAGAAGGAGGTGAACTACCCCACCCTGAACCAGCAGAAGGGGGTAAACTACCCCACCCGGAACCAGCAGAACTGGGTACACTACCCCACCCTGAACCAGTCGATGTGGGTAAACTACCCCACCCTGAACCAGCCGATGTGAATACACTACCCCACCCTAAACCAGCCGAAGTGGATACACTACCCCACCCTGAACGGGCAGAAGGGGGTACACTACCCCACCCTGAACGGGCAGAAGGGGGTACACTACCCCACCCTGAACCAGCAGAAGGGGGTAAACTACCACAGGAAGAAGATGTAATAAAGGATATTGTTGTAGAAGCAGGTCAAGAGGCAGTCATCCCTCAGGGTCAACAAGAAATTGAGTTGATTCAGGAAAAAGAGGCCGAATTAGCTGCATATTTAAATGAGCAGCATCCAAAGCCAAAAAAGAAAACTATACGGGAGATGCTAAAAGAAATGCCCGGGTATGACGACTTCGTAAAGAGGAAACCAGGAATCGGAGGTGGTGAAACGAAGAATGGAATTATTGAGCTGGATGACTTCAAAAAACCAGTCAAGTCTTGTAAAACGGAAGAAAAAATTCAAATATTGCTGGCCAAATTAGCTAAACATACTTTCACTTCGGTTGGGACCTCTCATAAATCAGAAGTTCATAAATTACGGTGAGCATCGTAATTCCCTGTGCATAGGCCGCGCTCGTTAATTAAGCCGCAGGCTATACTTTACATGTTAACAGGGATTAAATATGCTTCAAAACATCATTTTTATGCCTAAACTGCGGCCTATGTACAGGAAATTACGCTAATATAAAAGGTTAAAAGATTTCTCGAAAGCGGAAAAACCTTACTCTTTTTTTAGTTATCTTATATATGCAGTATTTGAATGTATTTCTCATTTTTTTCTGTAGTGTCAATAAAACGGAAAAGGATTCTCAAGGATTGCTTCATTCGGTTGTTGATGAAATTGAATACGTAGAACCACCTCCTTCGGAATCACAAGACGACTTTCTTGCACAAATTAATCGACCTAGTGGTACTTCCCCGAGAGAGCCGATCCCAGGTGAAAAATTAGTTCGTCTGAGGAATTATCTGCAGGAACGAATAAGAGACAAGAGGAACAAGCAATGGGAAGAAAGGACGAAACTGCATGCAATCTACAACGAAGAAAAAGAGTTGGAAGACAAAGAGCATGGAGATTATCCAGAAGATGAGGAACCATGCGATGATGAAGAAATCGAGATAAGTGATTCGGAGGATGAAGAAGAGGAAGAAGAAGATGTAACCGACCACAAGCAAAGGAGGCCACGCATTAAATACATCGATGATGAAGCGGAGGATGAAGACAACGAGATAAGTGATTCGGAGGATGAAGAAGAGGAAGACAAAGAAAATAGAGATTACCCTGAAGATGAGGAACTATGTGAGGATGAAAAAATCGAGAAAAGTGATTCGGAGGATGAAGAAGAGGAAGACGAGGTGACAGACCACAAGAAAAAAAATAGGTGCATTACATATAGTGATGATGAAGATGAAGCAGAGGATGAAAAAACCGAGATACGTGATGTGGAGGATGAAGAAGAGGAAGGCAAAATTCAGATATTGATGGCCAAATTAGATAAAAATACAGAGGGATCATCGGAAGATATCTTGGATTTATGCTCCGGACAATTTCCTAGTCAGGCACCACCTACTCCATACGAAACGCAAAACTGCTTTGGTTTCGATGATGACAGTGATGATGAACAGTTCGTTCAGACGGATGAGGACGGTTTCAAAGGGAAGGAAACATGTACAAAATCTATCACTCCAGACAATGGTTCTGCCTTGTCCGCTGGCAATACAGATACAGAGGATGAACAGGAAGGGCAGTTAGCTTTGCAAGAATCAACGCCTAAAACAAAAAGTATGTTTAGAAATAATGGGGGATTGAAAAAAAAGTTGTTCGACATGGAAGCTGAAGTATCAGAAAGTGAAAAAGGATCTGGCGATGAAGATGAGCGTGGAAATACCTTTTACGAGGACGAGGAAGGAGACCAAGAACGATTGGAAGAGGAAAGGCAGTTAGCTTTACAACAATCAAAGCCTAAAGCAAAAGGTCTCTTTGGAAAGAATGGGAGATTGAAAAAAAAGTTTTATGACGAAGAGGCTGAACTATCAGGAAGTGAAGAAGGATCTGGTGATGAAGATGAACGTGGCATTAACTTTTATGAGGACGAGGAAGGAGATCAAGATGAATTAGACGAGGAAGCAGTAAAAAATGAGGTTGAGCGTGCTCACTTGAAACATTTGTTGGACACGGATGACAGGCAAATACGGCAGCTACGAGAGGAGTATTTAGAACGAGGAGATCTGGAAGATGGAAAGTTGAGGGAACGAAAATTTCGATGGTTTGATGTAGAAGGTACAAAAATTATGATTATGTATTAATTATACTTTAAGTCATTAAGAAGACTAATAACCCTAAGTAGACTGTCTAATCCACCCGTATTTAACTAATGTTGTAGACAACTTCAACGATGACGACACTGCAAGAACCGGAGATTCTGATGGGGAACTCGGAGGGGATGATGATGAAGAAGAGATTAAGCGAAAGCTACAAGAAATAGAGCGACGGAAGTGGATTCATGAACACTCGCAACTGTTTGAAACTCCTGAAGAGGAATCCCAAAAATTGTTTGAAAACTCAAAATTTCTCAAGTTAGGAAAATCAACTATGAAGAAAATAGAATCCCTGGTAGATAACACAAACACATCGTTTTCTATGAACGAAAGTAGTAATAGTGTTCCAGATCCATCATTTGCCTCACTCTTTAAGTCCAAAATTAAAAGTAGTACGCAAGCAATATTATCTGCTGGTGGTCCGACGGAAGAAGCCAGTGAATTTGATGAACACTTAAAATTGAACAAAGCGATGTCTCAGCCACTTTTTGCCTCTCCAGATAACCCGTTAATTAAGGTGTGTTGTGTTATTAAGTTATATTAATTAAATATTTTTGAAACTGCTATTATTATTTAATTTAACCCATTTTTTCAGATTAAGAAAGGTTCATTTTTGAATCGTGGTTCTCCAGCCCTTTCACGTATGGCAGAGTTTACTAAAGTAAATGAATCATTAACAACTGTGAAAAGCAACTCTCGAAACTTCGTTTTCTCTGTTGTAACTCCTCCTGACCAGGCTTCTAATAAGCTTAAGGTAATTTTAATCAGTTCATGTAAAATACGAAGGCCTTCTGTAATTGTTGATTTTAAATCTATGCATTTTTCAATTTTTAGGTTCCTAAACGTCAAGCACCATCTCAAGGAATAAGTAAGCCGACGAAAATGCCTAGGATGGATAGATCTTTCAATAATTTAGACGACAAGAGCAAAAACGCAAGTATTTTCAAATGGATTTAAGAGGGATAAAGCGTTATGTTAACTTTATTCTACATTTCTTTACGTTCGTGTATTTTTATAAAATTGAATCCCAAGTTTTCTCGTTCCGAAAACAATATCCAGTCGAAGAATATTTCTGAAATGATTAAAATCATACAGCTTAATATTGTCCTTTTCTAAGATTCAAAGAAGTCTGTTGTTTCATAGTTAATTTCAAGGTTGATTGATCATAATTTATGCCATAGAAAATTTTTTTAATTCCGTTCCATAATGGCTTTGTCATGACACTACTGCAAAAGATGTTGGTTTCTTTAGAAAATTCATCACATGCTTATCTTTTTCTATCAAAGATCCTTGTCAATTCTGTTTTTGTATATCATGATAATTATTAGTCAGTAAAAATAGCCAAACCTTATGTCACAATACCTTTCAGTATTTTTGTACTAAGAAAAATCAAGTCTAAACATTTTGAACGGTAGGCAATAAAATTATAAATATAACCAGTAGACGTCTTACAAATGGAAAAAACAAGCGTTATGGGAGATCGCCAAAGATGGAAAGATGAATCAGAGACGGACTCTTGTCGTAGAATGCATAAAAATAGGAATCAAAGTAACCATCCGGGCCACCGTAGTTCAATAAGTCCGTCTCCAAGCAATACTAACAGGACAGGAAAGGACCATCGTCAAAGAAATGCCGCGAGTAAAAGTAGGAGTCCGCAGAAAGTGTCATATCCATCGCCATACATTAATCTACCCCCGGAACCGGCTCAAGATGAAGTTCGGGATGAGGACTTTGAACTTGAAGACGATGAAGAGGATGCACCTCAACAGGGTCGACACTATCATGGTGAAGAAAGTCAGCATCTTAATAGTAACAATGGGAGACATAATAGTAATACAAACCTAAGTATTCATCGGACACACTTCAGTCGGACGGCTGCCTGTGGATTTAGACTTAGACGGTCGTCTAATGAAAGCCTGAATGCTGTGGAGTTTTCTAAACATTGTCCGGAGGATGAGGGATCAGATATTTTAGTGGCTGTGGCAGGTTCTAATAACCATCATCACCAAACAATAGGTCATAGAAGTTGTAGTGATACAAATGACAACAGAATTTATCGTGGATCTCAGAGGAAATCCTCAAACTCTGATTCATTGTCTCATGTAAGGTTGAAAAATAAATGGGTTCGGTTATGGGTTTCACAATATGCATTAGTTATATTGTTTTGGTTTCATATTTGACAACTTTCTGTAGAATATCCGTATGCAGCCTTAGATTCAACTATGCATCTCTAAAGCGTCTTACGAAAATGCATGTTTTTACTTCTTCAACTTTTCCTGAAAGGCTTGGAATCTTTTTCCAACTATTCACGCTCTCGAAATGACATTATCCGCTGCATAGTATGCATATAGCTTCTCCGCTTCTCGTCAAACAAAATGAATCTTCGTTTCAAAACTTGCTACCTGCTTAAAAATGCATTTTTCAGTGCATATCACAGTTATACAATCTCACAATCTTAATTCTCACTTTCTTAATTAGAGGAAATGCGCGTTAGGAGTAGGAGACGCTAGACGCCATTTCACGCTACATCTTAATTTTAGAATTATTTGTCCAGAATGAAGTAAAAACCTACGATCTTCTAATTCCAGGACGTAATAGTTTTATAGTTAGTAAAACATTTATTAATGAAAATGTGATATTTATTGATTAAAGAAGCTTAACGGATAAGGCCATTTTCTGGACCAAACAAAGCAAAATCCGAAAATATCCCCAAAAAACTTTGTCTTTCTAGCTGGACCATGTACAACAGTCGCATCCCCCTGACTTTATCCATGAACAGAGTGAAATAGAAGACCAACTATTTAATGTTAACGAGCAATTGGAAGCAATAAAAATTACACAAAATAGCATCCTCGCGGAGCTGTCCGCGGACATATCTAGCATGCAGTATGAAAACATTGACTTGAAGAATGCAAATGAAAAGTTAACGTAAGTAAGGATAAATTGTTGCATAACGTTTCCACAATAAAATAAGATAAGCTCTAAGCTCCGGGATGCACTTGACCCTTGGTAGCTATATAACAAGAAAGTATAATTTTTGTAAAAATGTTAGGCTCAGAAACACTCAGTTGGTGAAGGTTGTTGATGAACTGTCCACCGAGGTTGAGCAACTGCGTCAGATATTTAGAAATCGGGGTTGGAAACTCGACCAAGAGCAGAAGTTGGAGTTGGTGGAACAAAGGTTAAATCAGGAGCACCAGAAGTATCCGGCTTCCGATATGAATCTACAATTAAAGGAAACGAGGAGTCAGTCCGAAATCGCATCCGTCTCAACAACCCTGACCAAAAAATCATTTGATAAAGTGTCTGGAAGGGACTCGGCTTATTTATCAGAGTCAAGTTTTAGACAAGGACCAGGGCCAGGCGATAGCCAGGTTTTAGCCCTATCTAATAAAAGCAAGGGGAAAGGGAATAAACAAAAGAAGGGAAGAATGATTCCAAAATGCATGTCTAAACCCGCTGTGAAGCAGACGTCAGTAATTGACCTAATTGGGAAAGATGATGATGACCAAGGTGGATGTTTTAAGGGATTTTTCTATAGACGGAAATTGAAAAAGGCTAAAGCTAAGGCGGCCAAAGCCGGGGCTGCTGCTGCAAGGGAAAATGCTTATGATGAACAAACGGAGGATAAGAGATAAATTGTTCGTTAGCTTTAAAAAACTACATAGCAATATTGGCAGTGGCTTTTTAGACTAAAAACTTGTATCAATACCTAAAATATGGTAAATTAGACAGTATGAGTGTATCACTTTCCAATGTAAATGATTACTGGGAACTAAAAATAAAATTCTGAGTCGTAAACGCAGTTTTGACTGATTCATTTAAGATTATATTTTTCTAAGATATCTTGCTTGTATCGCAATTTCATGGAACATATCTGCAGTTTTATGTAGTTTTATGGGTCTACACCCCAGCATGGATTCCCCTTTCTTCGAGGTCCCGGTTTGGGAATGGGTTCGTTGCCACAAGGTTCTGTGGGATAGTCTATGTGAACGTTGCAAATTTTTGCATTTTCTTCACGAACCTTAAGAAAATAGAAATAAGAATCCTTAATATTATATCCGGAATCTGGAACTCTCCGTTTATGGCTAAAAATATACTAGATTCAGTTTCCAACCTGACACAAAGCTTCTCGAAATGTTTGATAACAAACTCGACTTTTCCCTTCAGGGTCTAACGCTTGAGCAGCCTCCCAAGTTTGATTTATTTCTTGATGTGATATATTCACTTTGGCTAAGCAGAGCAGCTTTGTCATCTCTTCTTTAGTCATTTCCTTTTGTTAGTAATTTTAACATGTCATTTCTACATATTTTTTGGAGAGCTCGGCTATCGTTTCTAGATGCTTTTAGTATGCTTAGCGTTGTATATGAAATTCCGAACCTTAAAGGCATCTCTGCAAGTTATCCCTTGCTTTGTGTAAACACTAGGCCAAATTAGACTGTATGCATCTCCATCGTCACCATAATTAGTGAAATCTTTGGTACTCCGGATTTTTCTTGGAACTCGGTCCGTCCTAACGCTCGGCATACCATTGATCTTTTGCTCCTTCATGTACTGAAGACAACCCTGGGGAACGCACATATTCTTGGCCATGTCAGAGTAACTCGTCCGAAAATGAATTGTCCCATTTGTATGCGGACAATAGTATGGCTTTAGGGTTGTGATTTTACAGCCGAACATGGGGTCTTCGTATCCTTTGATGAGATCCATGAGTTTGTAATAGTTTACTTTGTCACAGGGTTGAGGATGAAATATGTCTGCTAGAGCAAGGGCTTCCATTAAATCTTTTTCGGGCATAGATCTTGGAACTCGGAGCATGTCCAGTACTTTTAGGAAAGGGTCCCAGTCAACAGATCCGGTGCAACCCTAGATGAATCAAAGTACATTTAGATGCATGGAGTATGAAAGATGATGTCCATAGTCGAATTATTTCATTTAATGCAACTTTTTGCTAACTTCATCTTCTTCTATGAGCCCTTCATAAAACCTTTCAAAGTCTCCATGATCAGACTTGAAATGTTTCCTAACTTTATCTATCCAATTTTTCAAAGTTCTCATGATCTTTTGTGCCTTTTCTCCTCCCTCATTGGGACATCGGTTAAATAAAATCTCTCCTATAGGCCGTTCACGTTCTTGGTCACTTTTCTTGCCGTATGTATAACTGAAATAAATAAAAACTACTGATACTACAAATCACTGCCAAACCTGGGTTTACTGCAGCATTTTTAGCCAAATTGAGCAGATCTTAACTCATATCCAAGCGTATGACGGATGCAATTTGGCTCCTGTGGTAATCCCAATTTTGGGAGACGGTAATCCATGTGGTCAGCGTAGATTTTGCTGACGTACGTTGGATCATTTTCGCATGTTCGCCAATTTCCAATAACCTTTTTACACCAGCGTCCAGCCACGTCGTTGGGTGTTGCCCTGCCGAATTTCATAGTCCGTGTAAAAGGGGCCTCATAGCTAGAAATAATCGGGATCATAATTTGTAGTACCCGAAGGAAACCAATTATAATTTAAGATATGCATATAGCTCATTTATGTGTGTGGCGTACTTCCTACAAAGTTGTTCTCCAGCGTTGAAGTCTCCATGAGTAAATTTGTATAGATTTCGGCAGCATTTGGACTCTTCTGCAACTTCGTAGCGAGTTTTTGGTGGATTTACGAGCAGTCCTGCGCTTATACCTATAACGCACGTTACCATGTTCATGTACTGCTAGAATATATTATGCCAGGTCCAAGAAGTTTTAAAATAATGTTAAAAACAAACTTTTGTCACTGGGTTTTCCAAAAGCAGTAGTGTCAGGATCTATTTGGGGAGGCAGTCTTTCCGTTTGATCATGCGATTTACCAATTGGTTTCGTTTTATTTGAGTCATAAATACTCTCCTGAATGTCTAAAGCAAGTTGGTCCACCCACTTTTTCTGCGGAGGATTTATTAATTTCGTTCCCTGAAAAAGACATGAAAAGTGGCATATAGGAGGATGAGCTCCAGGGAAGGTCATGATTCATGAATGTTCTAAGTTAATTAGGTAATTAATTATAGTAATCCATTATTTCCATTCGTACTGGAGTAACTTCGTCACTAAGGATGCCATGAGTAATACTCCTTGGATAGTCCAAGTCCTGTGCAGCTCCATAATGAAGGGTAGCTTGTCCAATGATCCCTTGAGGATACTGGCGAAATCGCCTTTCGATGCATGGAAGGGAATCGTCTGTTGGACACCATCGCAGATTACTCTTCATGATTTCAGAACTTCGCATCTTCTGTCGCACAGCTTCAATCTCAGGGTCTGGGTGAGGCCGATACAGATTTTGAAACTGATTTCCTTCAACATGCTGGTAGCAGGGTTTTCCATCTTCAATCGCTTGCTGGATTTTAATAGGATTAGCAGAATTTAGTGCTTTTGAAATTGTACTAATGGAAAGAAACTTCATCTGACATATTTTTGCATACCATTCGTTCACATATGCATTTGTCGCATTCACATTGACGCTGGTGGAGAGACTGGCTATCGTAGCAACTTCCCGGAGCGTTGACATCGTGTGCTGATGCCGTACAAGCAATTGGAACACACAGCGAAGGATTCTATTAAGATTTTTAGTTGCAAACTGATTTTTAGTTGCAAAAACGCCGCATTCATTCTCATCGTTTCTAAATTTGGAAGTGGGGTACATACTTCGCAGAAATTTCCGCAAGGTGAGGGGGCACAGCAGGGATCGATTCCTGGCTGACCTGTGACCGGATTGGCTTTAATGTGGCTTTTATTTTCGTTCGGATAAGCAACAGGAATAAGGGGAATTTCCCTAGGTCTTGGACATTCTGAGAATGTCGCCATTTCTGATTTGATCAGTTATAAACAAAGGCTATTTGAGGAACGGACGGAACTGGACTGTACGTAATTGCACAGGCCACAGCGTACTTTAACTTGCTGTAAAAATAAGGGGTTTTAAAAGATGGATATGTGCACAGAAAATAAGATTGGATTTTTTTGAAAATGGCTTTTATTTTGGATGAGCATCAAACTGCTAGATTATCGTTGCTTACGAGAGAAACCATAGCAAAATGCAGAGAATTTTACATTTTAATAGGACGCTTTGAGATCAGTGACAGGAGCGATGATTTACTTCGGAGTTTTTACCAACAAAGTTACGACTGATGAATGAATGATGAGTGCAGAAAATAAAATTTATATGCAAATGCAAACTTCATGAAGCATCAAATCAAATCACAAGCATACAAAACCGACTATAAATGGGGGTTGAAAAGGGGGTTCCAGTTCCAAAAACTGGGACTGTGTGCTTCATGAATCGTTAGGAAATTGAGCTAAAAACGAATAAACTAAACCGTTTGCGTTTTGGATCTGGAACATCGAAAATACCTTCTTTTCTAAGGGTCAAATTCCAGGTAGAAAAAGCCGTGTATTATTTCCAGACTCATGTATGGTTAAGGGTCAAAAGGTCTTTTTAAGCAGTTCAGTTCAAATTCACAACAAAAGCACTATGCATGGTTTTTAAACTGCTAGAGCCTGAATTATTTAATTTATTTATTATCATTTAAAAACAGAAGCTGGAAAATACCCAAGTGAGGGTATATAAAAAAGCCTCTTTTAATGCATTCACGGAAGACAAGACCCTTCACAACACAAGCTATAAAAATGCATGAATTACATCTTGAATCGCTTTCCTCAATCACCAACATACAACGTCTTCCTTCCCAATAAACAGCAAAGTTTCTTCATAAAAAAGCAATTCGAAAGTTGCATTAAAACCTCTCCAAGCTAGGCTAAGCCACGATGGGGTACCAAGGCCAAGGGGGTATACAAATCATTAAGGATAGGAAGAGGTGGGACTGGGCGCAGCCGGCTTAATATGCATGTATATGATAGGGCCTTTCGTAAATTCTAGGGGGTATATTAGAAAACCAAAGGGTACAATATGCACCCTTGCATCCCCCTTGGTTGCCTACTAAGAAAAACCTTTCGAAGCTAGGTGCAACCACGAGGAGGTACCAAACCAAGGGGTACAAAAATCATTAAAAGATAAAAATGGATGTGGCTGGGCGGAGTCTGCTTATCATATGAAGGATAGGACAACCTTTTGTATATTCTAGGGGGTACTGGGGTACATTAGAAAACGCGAGGGTACAATGTACCCTAATACCCTCGTACCCTGTTTGGTTTGGGACTGGGCGCAGCCTGCCAGCCTAACATGTATGTAAAAGATAGGGCCTTTCATAAATTCTAGGGTGTACATTAGAAAACCAGAGGTTACAATGTACCCTTGTTCCCTCCTAGGTGGGGGGTACCAGGGGGTAAAAAATCATTAAAAGATAGGATGGTGGCTCGACGGAGTCTGCTTGTGGCCTTTCGTAAATTCTAGGGGGTACATTAGAAAACCAGAGGGTACAATGTACCCTTGTACCCTCATACCCCCTTGGTTACCCCTGTGAAAAAACCTTTCCAAGCTCGGATAATAAACGTTGATCCTGACTAACTAAATGAATTGTGATTAGTTAGAGATGTGTAGTTAAGATGGGAGTTGGGAGGTGGGTAGGTTTCGTAGGGTGACGAGCCAAAAAAGTTTCCTCTCCATACGAAGCCATAGACAAAGTATCTCTTCTCCCCCGACACGTCCTCAACCTCCTTCCTCCGACAACTACTCTCAACATAAACATTAACTTAGGTTTGACACCCTCTTTTATTTTTAACTAATTTCTTTCTCTCTAGTTTCCTAATTTTAAAATATTTAGCCCGGATTTAAAGTGTTTTTGGTGTAATTTCAGCTAGAAAATGGCCAACAGATCGGCTGCACCGGCCGGAGGTGGACAGCAAAGACCTAATAATGGACCTCCGACCAACAAAATATGCCAATTTAAATTGGTTTTATTGGGAGAGTCAGCAGTTGGAAAGTCAAGTTTAGTTCTACGATTTGTCAAAGGCCAGTTTCACGAATATCAAGAAAGTACAATCGGAGGTTCGTAAACAGGATCGGTTCTTTAATAATCATTTATTTAAAGTTAAAAACTGACAGAAATAATATTTAGTTTTTTTCAGTTTTATTTTAAATAGGAAATTACTCAGAAAAATTTTCATTTTTCAGCTCGATTTTAAGGAGAAAACAACTTAGAAAGTTATTCATACTCAGCAGCTCAATTTTAAGCAGGAAATACTCGGAAAAATATTTATTTTTCCGCACGTTTATTAAGCAGGAAATTACTCGGAAATATATTCATTTTTTCAGTTCAATTTTAAGCAGCAATTACTCGGGAAAATGTTCATTTTTCAGCTTGATTTTAAGCAGCGAAGCGAACTAGGAACTAGTCGAAGAAATATTTTTCAGAGCTCGATTTTAAGAGCAAATTGCTTGGGAAAATATGCGATTTTTGCTTGAAGAGTTTGCAGCTTTTATATTGTTTTAAGATTTTGTGGGTTAGTTCAGTCAAAATTCGAAGATTTAATTCTGGAAAACCCCAAAAAGTTTCTTAATTACATTCAGAAAATCGTTTGTCAAGCAGTACATTATTGGATTGGATTTATTAAATTGTCTATTTAGGGATTCATCTAATGTCAAAATATGGTTTTGATTGTTTATAGCGGCTTTCCTAACTCAAACAGTCATGCTAGACGATACCACAGTTAAGTTTGAGATTTGGGACACGGCCGGCCAAGAAAGATATCATTCATTGGCCCCTATGTACTACCGAGGAGCTCAGGCAGCGATCGTTGTTTATGATATAACAAATCAAGTAATTAGAGACAGTTTTTATTTCTCAATAAACCTTTATGTAATCCTATTTGTTCTAATCAGTTGTTTTACTCCACAGGAAACGTTTGCTAGAGCTAAGACGTGGGTTAAGGAATTACAGAGGCAAGCGTCGCCCAATATTGTGATTGCTCTCGCAGGGAACAAATCGGATTTGTCGGCCAAGAGAATGGTAGATCATGACGAAGCTTATGCGTATGCTGATGAAAATGGACTTCTGTTTATGGAAACTTCAGCAAAAACCGCTATGAATGTGACGGACATATTCCTTGCTATCGGTACCTCCCACTACTTTTAATAAATGGCCCCATGATTTTAAATTAATATTACATTTCATTCTTGATTGATAACATTTTAGCTAAGAAACTACCTAAAGGAGAGCAAAATGCTGGACCAGGGGGTGCCCAAGGTCGAAGAATTACGGAAACAGACCAAGCCCCACGTTCTGCGCCTAATTGTTGTAAATAATTTGTTAATCGTCCTAAGGTTATGACTGTTTAATTCCCTTCTTTTGTTATGTACTTTTGAACTCTTACTATATTATTATGGCTTACATTTTTTGGGCCTATAAAAAATGACTTAGTCCTGTATTAAATTGTAATTCGGTTCAATGGTAACTTATACCTTTATCGACAAGTAATTTAGGACAATCGAAACAGGATTGTTGTCATATGCTTAAATTAGCGTTTTCCAGTACAGTTAGTACGTACGGTAATAAGTAAACAAGCTTGCTACGGACGAGATGTTGTATGTTAAGATGGCATTCCAAATATTTTAAGGTTAACTATAAATTAGCATATGCATGTTGAGAAAACGAACATATAGAGATAAAAGTACCTTGCTTTAAGTATCCCGAGCATGCTGAGTAGTATACTTTTAATTTTTATCTGAGTCTACTGACGTTTCTGTTAGTCATGTATTGTAAAATTGCCTCGATTCCACTGCACTTCACTCCAGGTAAACGAAGTTTTAAACATTCAACACAACTTAATAAAAAAATCCATCATAATAGATTTTCAAATGCGATTACGATTCCCTTTTCTAGCTATTATGGCATCACACTTTATCACTCGCTCATGCAGGATTTGGAAAGCAATATTGTAAGGAAAATATTAGACTTCTTTTGAATTGGAACTCGTTCAAAGAATTCAAAACTAAAGCCAAACTGGCCTCAAAAGCTCTTGATGTTGATTAAGACAGAAAATGAACTTGAGTTATTTTGTACGGGACGAATGACTACAGAAAACCCAATAAATGCTTATTTAAAAAAGTTTGATTCTGGTCATTGCATTGGTGAAAAGCGCTAATTTAATCACTGGCCGGGTGTCCTTATGAAGCCTAAATTACATGCCTGTACAGGTGTAGCTGTAGATTGGAATTGAATCTTAAGTTATTTTTTCTTGCCCAAACTCACTAGGCAAACTGCCCAGCTCGACGTTACCAATTTACGTACGAAATGGGAAATGGTTATGCCGGCGCTAGAAACATGCTAACTAGTAAGACGTAATACGGCAGTTTAAAAAAAAGATAAATTTTCTCCTCTTTTTGTGGTAATTATGACATGAGATTAGGTTAGAGATTTTGGTAGGCTAGTTTCATTGGGCTGGTTAGATTAGTCAGTTTCGTAGATCAGGTCGGACAGAAAATCTACGGTTGTGTCATTAAAGATTAGGGCATTTCAAACACCTAAGGATTACTCTGGCATTTCACGGGAATATTTTGCTAGGGCGAATGCCGCATGCTTTGCTTGGCGTGGCACATTCACACAAGACCAAATGATTTTTTATAGGTCCGAAACAGATACTATTATAGCGTAAGAAGTAAGAAATTCATTACTTAGTCTTTAGTCACAATAAAAAGCGTGTTGTCATTGTCATCGACATCGGTTTTAATTTCAACTTCTCTCGCTGCTCATGTTCATTTTTGAAGTCGTCGCTAAACCATGCACTCCTTCATTCACATTCCTGGCACTGTACTGTAACAATTGCTATGCATTGTGGATTGTGGAACGGTCTAATCTAAGCATATTCATTAGTACACCTTATGCATTCATAGGAGAATATCCTAGTTTTGAAATACACGAGCAGACCTAACCTACAACATTGTCTTTAACTAATAATGCAACCTAACCAAATGCAAATATGACATCCCCAGAATATAAAATCAATGCAAAACCACCGGAATTCTGTAACAGAACCTCTGGATAGAGTTTTAATATCCATCAGTAGTCCTTTTAACAATAGTACAAGAGAATTACGAACAGTGTAAAACCCATTTCAAAGTTATAATAAAGTGGAGAGTCCAGTTTTGGTTTGACCTACTCCGAATGACCCCACAGGACCGCTCGGGTGCTGAGTGGTGGATGGGGCCGTCTACTTGGATCTTGCCCTCATCTTCCTCCTTTTACGCTTCAGCCTACGCATACGTTTCTTACGCCACTGGAACATTAAACAAAATCAAAACATTAGAAACACAATCCACAGATAACCACGACGCTACCCAATCATAAGACCTAGATAGCTAGATAATCCTCAATAATCCCTAAAAAAACTCCGCTAAAAACTAACCCCATAAATAAATCACTCAACTAAAAAACCGTTAAAATACCCCAATTAAACAAATTAAGTACCACTGCCCCCCCCCTAAAAACTTAACGGAAAGAACAAATTTGCAAAAAAGACGCCATCTTTCTACCATGCCGCCTCGCTGCCGGCTGCCTATCTTCATGTACAAAGTTATAAACGCTCCCCCCTCAAAACCACACCCACCAAAAATGCCAAAAAACCACCGACCTTATCTCTCATGATGAGGGGGCTCCTAAAAGGAGGTGTGACCCGTCAGGTCAGGGGTTAACGCCTAGGTCGAAATAAATCCAATTCCCGGAGGGAAAAAGTATACGTGCTCCTCGGACAAAAGTCGAGGAGATTCTGTCTACGACTCAAACTCCACAGTCCACACTGCAAACTGCACCAATCCACCTTCAGAAATACTCATATGTTTGAGGGAACAAGTTAACTTTTAAGGTGAGACGGAAAGGTACTCAGTTTATGCTCAATTCCTTCAAAACTGCCAACTCAGCTCTCAAACCCGACCACCTAACCACCCCGATTTTTTGAGATTTGAGAGAGAAATCGAGTAAAACATTTACAGTTTGGGAGTTCTCAGAGTAAGCTTAAAATTATGGAAGGATAGAGGGAAACTTGCTCTTTATCTTGGCTTTAAGTTTTTTTAACTTGTGTAAGATGAAATTTCAAGTTGTGGAATTCTGGACGGCTATTGTGGTAAAGTTTTAAGATGAAAGTGTAAAAATTAAGGAAGTTGCAGTTGGAAAAGGTGAGAAAGCATGATTTTTGCACCGTTAAGCGTTAACCCTAAAAAAAGTTAATTTAGGAAGGGAGAAATTTATTTTTGGAAATTTTATAATTTAAAAAGTGAAGCTAGGAGGATTGAGCTGGATTTTTGGTGCTTGCTGACGACGGTTGGATTGAAGTTTGGGATTCTGAGACTGAAACGTAAAGATTAATTTGTAATTATCTAACATCTTTCAAGTTTCATAAACTTTCAACTCACCTCGTTGTTGCTTACATTGCATGTGCCAGCCATGCCATGGCATTGACCGTGGTCAAAGGTCAACGGTAGGTAGGTATGAACTATGAATGAAATGAAGGGGGGGGGGGTGGTCATCGGGAAAGGGGGTTTTTGATAGAAATATATAAATTTAAAAAATTAATTTTTACGTAAATTTTGTAGACGATGGTGATGATAAGACCGGAACGGATAAGAAGTTTCATTTGCTCGAAAGCTATAAGTATGGAGGTGGAAAGTCAATATTCCT
>JAQFZX010000995.1:0-38579 GCA_034682405.1 Hydroisotoma schaefferi | reverse complement strand
CTAATCTGTTCCTTCGGAATCTTTTTGATCTCTGCGGCCTTTTTCCTTGCACTTTGATTCTGTAAAGCTGGAATTGTCGATGAACGATTATTATCCGGTAATTAAAATAGCCATATAAATATTAAGAATTTCTTATTATCATTAATCAATACATATTGCTGTGCCCTGGTCAAGAACGGACTCCTCGTCAGAGGAATAAGTAACTGTATAATGGTCTTCTTCAGCCACTGGCTGCAAAAAATAGTTCAAAATGTACTTTACTGCATTGTAATTCTTAATTTTTCATGTCACTATAGGGTAAAAAGCGTCACCAAAGCTGAACCTACATTAGGCGAGCTTTGGTCCGTAATCAGTGTTTCCGGTTCGGACGACTGGAAACTTCTTTGGTTCCTTCTCCTTCTAAACCAATCCTGTGAAATTAAAACATTACTTTATTCACTATACAATAATAAAAACTCATTAAATCTTTAAACAAGTTTCGAACCCTTATTTGAGTAACGTGTAGACCAGTTGCTTGACTAATTTCCATAACCTGCACCACATCGGGTTCGTTACATTGTAGGTAAAGTGGCATCAGCAACTCAGCGGTTTTTGATGAACCGTGACCGGAAGCCTTATTCCCAGGAAAAATACAACGCTGCCTGTTCTTCTTACGAGATCTTGCTATAATTATACATTTCCATTTTAAGAATTTCCAAAGTATGCGGTCATCCGCTGTCAACTTATAGACCTAATTTCATGCTTACATGACCAAGTTGGATCAGGCGTTCGTGGTCGTGGTCTTGACAAGAGTGATCCCACTGGCCGACCAACTCCACGACGTTCGTTGGATGGGGGACAAACCTCTTTACACTTCTCATACTTCTCGCTAACCTTTCTCTGATTCATGGCCAGCCAATTCTTTATAGAAACGCATACAAATGGATTTTAATAGTCATCAAATTAGATAACAACCTTACATATTAATTTACGTTCATTAATAAGTACCCTGCTGTGACTAGCTGCTTCCAATGATTCATAATCATCTACTGATTCGCTATAATGACGGTTCTGCTTCCTCCTGGCTGCCTGGAACCACTTCTACAAAAAGACCATGTAATTTTTAAACGTTAATCAAGAACAAGTATTGAATAGCATCTTTTGAATCATTTTATTCCTTAAAACAACCTTAATTTGTATCTTATTCAATCCAGTTTGCTCAACCAGTATCTGTCGGACTTCCCTAGTAGGAAAATTTGTTTTCATAAAAGCTTGTTTAAGAAGGCTTTTCACTTTGTCACTGTAACGTCCTCCTGTATGTTTCTGTGACTCTTGGTACAATTGCAGCGTTTCAGCCGAGTCCAGAGACTTGGACAGTGAATATGAACTGAAATCCGTAGAATGTCGGCTATTTGACGAAGATACATCATCATCACTAACTTCCTTGCTTTCCTCAGCATTTGAGATTACGCTGGTGACCACATCTGGCTCCAATTCTGCGGCATTGACAGGTGAGTCGAAGATAGGTTCCAGAATTGGCATGTTTTTATCGGTCTTGATAGGAACTTCCCTTTGTTCGGTGTAGGAGTTTCCTAATTCATTTCTGTGGACCCATTTCTCAATCACACAGGTTATAGCGTGTCTAATGACACCACCTAAACTAAATGACGGGATTTTCTTTCTGCATACAAGACATTGGTTGTCTTTCGGGAAAATTATGTAAAAAATCACCGGGTTGCAGAACTGAAGATGCTCTAGGAGATCTGAAACGGTACAAAATTATAGTTAAAACGCGTGTAAATATTGTTGGGCCATTAGAATTATTAAACTGGCACTAACATAATAATATGAGCCTAATCGTACACTCGGTAGATGCAACTATGAATATCTTTAATTCAATTTCTTTGCTTGAAATGCCCATTTACCATTAGCCAGTACGACGTCCTTTTGAAGAAGCTTATCATTAGTGTAGCTCATCTTGGCAAAAAAATATGCAAGGGGCTTTGCAACTAAAAAGATCTCTAATTTTGGAAGAAATCCCCTCAATTCCTATAGAATCATCTTCAATTTAAAAGTGGCTTATCATCAAATTCATCATCTCTACCTTAGATGTTGCATTTATTTGTGCATGAATGAATGACTTTCCTATCCTAAATACTCCAATCTAACTCAATAAATTCCCAGTTCCCAATCCCATATCAGGTTTACCCTTGTATCGTATTATCAATCATTGCATTACCTTGTTTGCTGATGAACTTCTGACAGCAAAATATGCATAACTGGTTCACCCTGATAGATTCCATAACCACAACCTCATCCCTTTCAATTTCTTCAGACTGAGACTGAGAACAATCCTTAATACTTATCGAATCCACCTCAACGGCCGTCCTATCCTCCGTCTGACGGTCTTCTTCCATAATTTCCTCAATTATTGGCCCAGTACCTTTACTACTATTGCCAATACCAATATCTGAAGGTCCACAGCTATCGAATTTATTGGAATGAAGTGGAATACTTTGGACAGTTGTATCCGACTTTGAGCCTGTGTCATTTGGTTTTTCTGGAATGTAATCATGATCTTTAGAACGGTTGTCTATATCCTCCTCACTACTATCACTTCCATCATTACTTCCCATACCACCTTCTTCCAAATATTTTTTACCAGAAAGAAACCTTTTCTTCATTCTTATTTTATTCTACCACAACAGATAGGCACATCCCACCTTTAAACTCTAATGCATATGCATTTATGATATGAACCACTTTCTTTAGAGGATTTTCCAGGCTAAATCACGAGCCTTTCTTACTAAAAAGGTCCAGCATCAGTTTTAAATGCACCCTTTTATTACTTCAACCTGTTTTTGTTTTTTGTATTCCTTTACACAGAAGTTTCTTTCTACCTCCAAGAAAACAAAGTATAAACTGTAATCTTTACGCAATTCTGCTTCAATACTTGGATACATTTACACTGAAATCGTTTAAAAACTTAGGAACGATTGTCATACTACAGCATCTATCTCTTCAGATCTTTCCCCGTCAAATCCAGGCATATCTCTGAAAGAAGATTGATAAAGTCAAGCTACAGAAGCTTTGCATTTTGCATGTTTAAGCATACGCAATCATCTAATAAATCTCATCTCCTGCTTTACAGTTTGGTACTAAACGAACGGGCCCTGGCAGTGGCAGTAACTTGGTTATGGTTCGAGTTCGAAGAACACGAGGTTGTGAATGGCAACGGATAATCTAATATCCCATGGAAAGAGTACTCTGATTCGTCCACGTTAGCTTTCCCTTTCTTATGTACACAGATCTCATTTAGTCTTCACGATCCCGAGTACAACACGCTATTTTTGGACATGTACACAATTTCCATTCTGCACAATTTCTACTCTCGAGCCCTTGCTTTCTAGCTCTCTGAACCCAGTTTCATCCTTCCTACTACTGACTACTTCCCTGATTTTGCTACCGCGTACCGTAGAAATCTCTGAAAAAACTTTAGAGAATTTACGTTATAAGGGATAAGGGCAAGTATCACTATCAGTAACAGTATCAGTATCAGGGAAGCTTGTAAAAAATAATCATTATTATGTTAAGATATGTCACGATTCAGTTCTTTCCAGAACTGTTTGTCTATCTTGCATACATCTTTACTGCTTGGCTATTGAATTTAAGTTAGAGGTACACATGCACTCCAGCAAACGAGATAAGGCGATATGCTTTACTTAATAGAAATGTCATAAGTATGGACAGAGTTTTAAGAAGTTTGTTAATGTAAATTATGCACTCTTGTAATACATGCATGCAAGAACTTCCATGTAAATAGGCAACAGACTGAAGAAGAATAAGAGAGATTGGAAGTAAATGAAATGCTGATGTAAATCTAGGGGTTTTCAAGAGAAATGATAGAAAGGAAACTACGTTGAAAGGTAGGAGCTACGGACGGCTAAACTTCACTTTACTTTGGGTGAATTCATAGCAGACCAAACCTAACATTTTCAAATATTTTGTAGTTCCGTACCGTATGTGCATAGTATGGGGGTCAGAGACATCAGAATTGAGAACTAGACCGCTATAGCTCAACGCGTTTTCAAGTTATGCGGATTTTAAATTGGTGACCGCTTTCCTGTGGTCATTCTGACCCTGAACAAGATATTGCATTTCTGCTTGCAAAGCATGCTAGAAAATACTTTTAAATCTAGGTTGCATTTTTTTTCAAGGGTTTTAACAGTATTGCAACTTTAACGCGCTGTAAAACTTTTATTTTACGTTTTTTTTCGAAAATGAAAAAAAATGCATCCTAGATTTAAGCAATATCTTATATCTTGTTCAGGGTCAGAATGACCGCAGGTCAGGTTTGGTCGACGTTGGTCTGCAATGAATTCACCCCCTTTATTGACGGAAATGAAAGTGCAATGAACATTAGAGGATTCAATAAATACCAAAAACGATAAGACGATCAATACCAAAAAGTTGCAAGTATGTCTCCTCTACGATTTTCGGGGTTTTTAGTTAGGTTTCATTGGTTCGCAACAGTTCAGGTAACTCATGGATAACAGGGAAGGGCAAGGGTAAGAAAAGGCTTCTTGGAAATGAATCATTCATGTTTTAAAGGTGAACTTTATAAATACACTGGCCAAGTTCAAGAGGTAGTTTTTGTCAGCTTCTATCCACCCTCTCAGCCTAATTTCCTATTAATAAGCGAGTTTTCCAAGAACTTAACAACTTTAAATCGTGAACTATAGTGGACGTGGACCACGTTTTGGAGACTTATACACACACATTACAAGTGTCTATAAAGTACTGGCCCTTACATTTAAAGTTATAACTTTTCCATTTAACTTTTAAACGAAGTCAGTTTGCGTTGAGACTTAATACAACTAATACAATAGAATAGATAATTAATTGGTTTTGAATGACTATGGCCCATATGATATGCTTCCTGTAGCAAAGCAAATAAGCTCGGCCTTAATGCAATATAATGACCAAATTGGAATGGCCACGGCCACAAGAGATTACGCTACATTCCTAAAAATCCAATGAACTAAATGCTTATCTTAATTAAACAAACCTTTCCTTAGCTGTAATATGTTCGCATGCTAACTACATCTGACTTTTGACTCAAATAAACTATTAATTTGGCAGCCTACTCAAATTTTGCCATCCATGATCATTGAAGGAATATCCGTTTATCCAAGAAGGTTCAAATGTCAAGTCTCAGCTCATCAGCACATATTTAGTGCAATAATTTAGGTGCATTAAGACTAAGACCATATCTGCTATCTTCTTTTGCTTCTTAACCCGCAGTATAGCAGTATCAATTTCCATCTAGATCAATCATGAGCCTCGTTTTCTGTTCTCAGCCTTCGTTTATTTGTAAGAAAGAGGCCGTAAAGACGGTTAAAATATACTGCAAATAATATATCATTGAGCTGACAACTCAATACTCAACTACCAAATGTCCAGCCAGACTCACTAGTCAGACATTTGTTCTTTATGGAAATATTATTAGTCCGCGTATTATTTCCTTCCATTTGTAGCCCATTGTCTCTGTCTCTATATTAGTCTCGAATAACATACTCTTAAAATTTAACTCAATCGGACTACCATGCTAATGACTCAGACGCTACTTAAACGCTTACGCTCGGATAAAAATAATCTTAGGTGCAGGGTGCAGGATTAAAATTCTTTGTCTCGTCAGCTAAATGATGAGACATCAAAAGATGTCACACGTTGTATGCAAACGGGACGCCTCAAGTAAAACAATGAAATGTTAATATTAGATCGGTTAGAGTGCTAAAATAATACCGTCCTTCTTGGAAAACTTTTGTAGTTGGTGTGGACGTGGGCAATATATGCACTACGTCAATTTTGTGTGCTTCTGCTTTCCTTCGCTCAACGTTTTTTGTGATGTGATCAATTCAACTTTTAATCTATCTTTAGTATATTCATTATCATTACTACGGGTTGATATAGTAAATTCTAATCATCCGATACGCGATACGCAGGCTGCTCATCAGACATTTTTACGAGGAGTAAAAAACCTGTTGTAAGCCAACTTTCCAAGATACCGAGTATCAACCTTTGGACAATTTCCAATCAAACAAATGGTTGTACAGCATAGGTGTACACAATTTTCTGGTTGTAAGATTTTACGCATGCATTAATTTAAAGAATAAAACGTGCTTTTAAAGGACAATTAAGAGGGTACAAATAAAGTACCATGCATCGCCACCGCTACATATTAAATACCCCACATGACTTTATACGCTAATATTGAATGAAAGAGTCACAATGTAAACCCTGTATTGTACACTTGTTTGTAATTTATTGATTAACTGAATACAAAACTAACACGCTACACTATAAAATAACTTTTTACGCTCGTTGATGTACATTAGTAGAATTTTATCATTTGCTATAAAAAATAGTGAAAATATGTCTAGCGTGTTGATTTCACTTTAAAGTTAAAATTAACTAGTTAACTGTTGAGTACACTCGAAATGTTACACTATTACAAAAACTATTATTGCCTACGGCTGCAACAAATCATATCGTAGAGACACTTGTGGAAACATTTCTTCCTCTTTTACGTACTAACATCCAAAACATTGAGTTCTGATTATAAAATACCGTGAGACTTAGACTCGAATCAGATAAGTACAAAATTAAATAGGGATATGACTCTATGTGGTATTATTATTTATAAAATCTTTAGAAGTGAGATAGGTTGGAACGTAATATTCTAGATTATCCGCAAAACCCTGTAACAGTCAAAAAGAGAATGAAAGTAGATACATAGATGGTTGGATTTTAGAATGTTTTATTGTTGAGCATTGCATGGTATCAAACTTACCCTTCCTTCCGATTTGAACGTAAAATGCCGAATGGCATTGATGAGACTTAAATCGCATAATTTTCCATACACAATTATAGGATGCCAAACCTCAAGAAGTTGGCTTCGGACAAGACTAAACGTCAAGTTATTAATCTTGCGTTCCTTACCGCGTGCGTTTTTTTTTCTATCTTGAAACTCTTTAAAAAACTGCCTGCACCAGTCTTCCATAAATTTTTTCTGTTTTAAAGAAAAGGGAGATGCAACAGACATTTCCCTCAGACGGTGCGTTTCAAGAACAATACGAGCTGTAAGCCCATACTCGCAGGCAAAAAGTATTATCAGTTTTTGCAAGCGATCCTTGGTGTTTTCCATGACTTCTCGAACACGATTTAACTCGTAGGACTGAACGCTGCTCATTCGCCGTTGAATCATTTCAGCTTTAGTTTCTACAACTATCAATTAAACTTAATGTTTTAAACCGTATTTGGTACAGATTTTTGACTCAGTAAATAAGCACGAAACTTACGGGCTGAAGTAGTAGGTGCCGATACCCGCTTAGCAGTTGCACTGTCACTAGTAGCAGTAGCAGGGCTCGAAAAAATATCTCGTTTAACCATAGGGCCTTGTCGATCTATACAAATCGTTAATTTATAGAAGCTTATAAAAACGCAAATGAGATTCTACTTTGACTTATTTAACTACTCAGAATTACCAGTACTCCTTGCAGTAGTTTCGGCAAATGATTTTTTCCGAGGAGTACTTGCCACTTCCATCTCCTCACCTGAAAAAATAACAAAATGTTTAAACGATATTGGGCCAAATGCAAAAACGAATGAATACTTAAATAATTCAAATAAAAATGCCTTACGGTTTCCATTATTTGTCCAAGGAGATTTCTTCAGTTTTTCCGTGCGATGAGCATTCATTTGCAATCGCTGGGAGCCAAACCATATCTACAAATAAAACAATTTAAAAAAATTAGTTTCAACAATTGTGCCCATATCTATCTTTTATCTTCAATCGCTTTTTGAGCATCACTATCACTGTCATTTTATATCTCCTACTTACCTTAATAGATTTTTTGGGTAAACCAGTGGACTTCTGCAAGTCCAAAAGAAGCAGGCCCTGAGCAAAAGGATTGTTTTTAAAGGCAGTAGAAAGTATTTTTAACTGCTCAGGAGTCTTCTGTTGAGACTTCTCATACTTTCTACGCTGCCTGGGCGTGCACTCGCTCTCACGGTTCCTTTCTGTTTCTGCTGCCGATTCAACGGCCTCAATCGCCTTTGCCGTCCTCTTTCGGCTTCGACCCCGAGAAGTAGGGTTAGCCAATTCCGGAGCAATAAAGGCCCTCAACTCGGGCATAATAAGTCTACTCGAACAAGCCGACATTGACAGAAGCTCCGGAGAAGTGCGAGGATTTAGGGTAAGTTGAGGGGGCGATGGCGACTTCAACCTCTGCGACTCAATTATATTTATATTGAAGCCGCTGTGACCCTCTGGATTAGGGTAGGACGGAGATTCATACACGGGCGACTCTCCAGCGATATTGAAACTTTCTTCAGCAGTTTCAATATCCACGTCCTCGTCCTCACCCTCTTGATCTCGACTGGAGGAACTCCGATAAGACAACTTCCTCCTCGGGGACTGAGCTTCCTCAGCGTCCGGTTCCTTCTTCGGAATCACGGGCCAACAATTCCTGTAATTTAGGAAGTGACGGACTGTGTTTCCGTCTTCACCACCACCACTCTCTTCAAATTCCGAACCTTCTTCCTCCGAAAGATGTATTAGTTCAATCGACCTCGATGTCATACTTTTCTTCTGATATTTCACCAATAATAGTGGAAATTACTTGGAGACAATACAGCTGCAAAACAAAAGGTTTATAAACATTAAAAACACAATTTGATACACTCATAAGAACAAGAAAGACCCATTAATTACCTACACGATTAACCAAACGATTTATAAAACCCTACTTGCCCTCCTCTTATAATTCTTTTTATGGCTAAACTATAAGCACAAAACATTCAATTCAATGACATTTATAAACCCCAATTCCATAATTCCGTTTAAAAAAAGCTACACACAACACATTTCCGTTCGTTTTATAATAAAAAAAAATACTTGCATGCATCTAAAAATCCCTCTTTAGAAGGTTGTTCCACAGTCAAGGCAAAAAGGGCAAATTGGATACTTCCAGTAACAGTTAAATAAAACGTAAAAATAAAACTTCAGTTTCACAACAAAACAAACTCCAATTTCTCACAAATCAACCGTCCCTGTCTGTCATGTTTTTACAATTATCACAAAACAATATACAACTTGTGGGAAGTTGAAAGCTTCGAACCACAAATCTCCACAACACTCCAACTTCAGTTTCCAATAAGTCCAGTGACTTCTACAAACAACTTAACATTTTTCCGTAAAGTTTACTCAAAAAAACTAAAAGTTTAAATGTTATTTCCCTCTGTCGTCGTTTGTAAACAAACGAAATCGTAAAAAAAAGTAGGTAGTGCTAGTGGTAAATATTTCATTTGCGTACGTGTAGCGTAAGGTTTTGTCCATAAACTACGTCAACAGAAAATCGAAATTTAAGGACCCAGGGACCCCTTATTCAGCATCAGCACCTTAACGTTAGTCTTATGGTAAAATTTAACGTGGGTCATCATCTGACCTGACCCTTGACCCTTGACCCACCCACCCACTATTTTGTTGACGTAGTTTATGGATAATCCTTAACTAGAATCAGATCCAAATCCAAAGACTGTCCAAGACCTTTTTCTTACTCGAACTCGATCCAGTTCACCTAAAATGCATGTTTTTGATGCTTATTTTCCCACGCGCGCTTCCAGAAAGACATCAACATGCAACAGTTTGTAGTATTAGTCACTCTTCCTCACTATTATACTCATTCGTAACCAGCATTTGGCAGAACAATGAACAAGAGAACTCATGCTGTGTCTTTTTTAACTTCATTCATGTATCTTCATTGCATTGGGACAAGAAAGGGGGAAAAGAAACAACGTTTATTACAGACTCAAGGAGTTGTTGCTTATGCTTTCAATTCAATTCAAATTAATTATCCATTTTGTGGGGTCATTTTCATTAATGACTCTCATGAGGATTGAGGAATATCAGGGGGACGATAACAAAAAATGCAATATTTTTATCAATCTTGGGGGTTCTTTACTTCTGAACTCCTGTACAAAGTTATGTAAAACAATATTTACTTACCGTCAACAGTGGGTTTTGCCATATAAGAAAGAGCTGTGATTAATTAATAGCGTGGTTTGGTTTTCATTTTTCAATTGGGATATGGCCAGCCACCCTTTATTTTTATGACTTAAAATTGCATAGTAATTTGGCCATGTCATTTGGCTTTTTGTGATGGTGTACTGTACTAAGTCGAATGGAGTAGGGTTTAAATCAGGTTTAGGTTAAAACTTATAGATAATGAATGAGTAATGAAAGGGTGTATGGTTACGGTTTTCTGTGGCTTTTAACTTAGAACTCGCATGTATAGACTGTGCCCGCCGGAAGGACGCAAAGATTATTTTATTAGGTATTATTCTTATGGAAATGCTGCGGTGATTATGTGTATGTTGTTTTAATGGCAGTTTTAGAGTCGATTGGTAGTATAACTTTTTAGTTACATTTTTGCTGCGGTTTTGACGAAGATGAAAACTTCCACTTTGGGATTTAATGACGGAGACCCAAATTACCGGACAAGGTTTATTATTACATCTCTAACTTACAACTGTATAAACATACTAAGTAGAAGGAAGGTAACTAATTGAACTGAAAGTTAGCGATGCATAACAAATTGACTATTATGAGGTATTATTGTTGAGAGTGGTGACTTCAAATGGAAACGTTCATGCATGCGAATCAATATTATATTCTATATTCAGAACGTAACGTAATACTGATTTGCATGCATGAACACTGTTTTTTCTATTGCTGCAGATTGTATGTAGATCAGTCAATGCTGGTAGGTTACTGATTACTGAACAAGTTTAGATGTCGTCAAATTCGTGAAAAATGATGATAGTTCTGAGCATCTAAAATGAATCTCGTCAAGTGCTTGACCTGGGTCCCACACGGCTGAAAAATAAACATAATTAGATAAAGTTACTGGGCATATTCCATTGTTTGCTAACTAGTTTTAGTTAGCATTGCATAGTTCTCAACACGAACTATAAACTGGGCAAACCTTTCCAGAGATTTGTAGCCGCATCTTTTTCTAATATAAAGTCAGGAACATAATCCATGGACATTGGCATTCCAATGTTCTTAAGAATCTCCAGGATCTCCAGTCTCCGCAGACTATTAGATGGTTGAAATACATTTAAATTCGGTCTATTGTGCGTATCTTCTAGTCCAGAGTACCGGAAGATAGCTATAACCTCTAAAGTTGGAAGTTGGAGCAGATGCCATAGAAAACCGCAATTAACTCGCTTAGCGTCTTTGGAACGTATCGCCAGTCTTGTTAATTTGGGAAACATCTTTCCCAAGCTTTCAGGTAAACTACTATTCCAAGTACACACGTCCAAGTATAGCTCTTCCAATTTTGTATACGGAAGTACGGCATGGGGAGCTTTCGGTGAGGCTTTAATATGTACCTTCGACAATGCCATTTTTACCAAATTTTTGCGGTGCTTTTTTGTTCTCAAATTGGCATATATATTTAACTCAAAACCATCAGTTACGAAGATACTTAAAGTTTTTACTTTGCACTTATCAAGAAAATCTACAACATTTCCAGCAGGGAATGAAACTCCTTGTAGGACTAACTTTACCAAACTTCTACAACAAAGTAGTTTATGGAAAGTCATTATACAAGATGTAAGACACAATTCTTTCAGGTCTATTTCCTTTTGCATACCTTGAATGATTTGATCAAACTCCTGTTGAACGGGGTACGCTAGAGTTAAGCTTTTATTGAATGGATCTAAATCCATCAGAAGTAGCCCTTTGACATCTATACGAACGTGAACTCCTAACCACCACAGCTCTTTGTAGGTCCAAGAGAAATCACTTCTTTTGTCGAAGAACAGAAAGTCGTAAGTTGATAATCCATTCATAAATGATTTATCTGGAAGTCCGGTTAAATCGGGACTTTGGAAAAAATGAAACAGCTGCAGGTTAGGGAGGAATACGCGTGCTCCATTGAGTGACATGGTATGTCTTAAGTCTATTTCGTGCAGAATGATGTGTTTAACTGTAAACTGTAACTGGACAGTGTTAAGTAGATCTCCGAATTCGATCATACAAGTGCTCAACTGAAATACATCAGCATCGTTCATCTGAATGGGAACAAATGTTGCACGCTGTTGTTTTTCATTCAATAAAGATATCTGCTGTTCCACTAATGCACTCATTTCACTACCTAAAGTAAAAAATACAAGAGTTACAACGTTAGAAGTTAAAATAAATAAATAGTAAATAACCTTGGGATTAGGAATGGGAGACAAACTTACTAAGACCATTATTACTGCTGCTAGTAGACGGCATAGAATTAGACGGTCCCGAGGATACCGCTGTTACCGAAGTTGGACCATAAGAAACTGGCGGAGGTACCATTGATGGATACCTCATCGGTGCAGGAACTGGCTCAGGTGCACTTGACGAATACGACAATTCCATAGGCCGCGAGCTTTCGTACGAGAACGGTACAGAAGAACGGGACGATTCATAAGGTCCAGGTACAGGCAGATTTAGTTTTGGTGGCACAGGAGCGAGCTTCCGAAAGCTTGAGATAGGGGCAGTTCTTTTTGTCAAAGTTAGACCTAAAGGATTGCTATCCGGGTCAACGTAGGTTTTAAGAACTTGTAAAAATTCACTCGGGGTTAGTAGTTCGGAAGACTTCACATCAGAGATCAACAAGTCATAAGTCATCATAGTGTATCGAATATACAGCCTTACATCCTTCAATATTCCCCTAACATTTTCAGCCGTGTCTTCGATTCCTTTTACTTTACAATTAAACTTTCCCCACCTACGAAATATGGGAACACAATTTCTTATCATATTCTAACTAACCTAACTTACGCTTAATAAAATTAACCTTCATCCAACCTTAAAACTGCTTTCATAATTGATAGTTCGTCCAACCCTAAACCGTCTTCAAGTAAAATTCTACCCAAGATTGAATACGGTAGGTATACAAACTCTCTAGCCAAAATAATATCCTTTGCATTTCTGAAAATGAGGAAAGAACGTATATTATACCTTCATTGCACATGGCAATTTAACAATTAAAAAAAAGTACTTTAATATAAACGAAAGGCTTTTCCGTTCCAACTCCTCCTCTCCAAGACCCATGGCAAGGTCTAAAATCAATCCCGCATTCTTGACCGTAATCGGAGTCTTTTTCATAATTTTAACCGATTGCTCAGACAGCTTTTTAAATCCGAAATCCTTCGCTACAGCTAGGAATTGCGAAAACTCGTTCATCTCCAGCTCATCCGTGTAGATGAACTGAAATTAATTAAAAATATTTTACAATCAACTAAATCACACTCATAAAATCCGGGATTTAAAGGCAGACAAGCTCTAATCCTACCTTTAACAGTCTTTTAAACATCTTGGCATTTGTATTCGGCAGTCTTATTTCCTTAAACCCTTGCTCCTCATGATTTCTAATCAAATTTTCAAAAACCATTGAACTCAGTCGAAGAATGAGTTTATGAGCTGGAATTTTTTCCTCTTGTTTCCCAACCAGAAAGTTGATATCCTTATAAACTTGGTCATGTTGGAGGGCAAAAGATAACCGATCTCGGACAGACTTATCTCGCCAATAAACCTCCTCCCCCCTAACCCCCTTGTCTATAAGCGCTTGGACTATTTCACTCCCCATCTTTTTATAATATCCAATCACATTAACATCACATTCTCAAAACGCAGAGCTAAACTGAAATAAATAAAAATTAACTGTATAAAACAAAAAACAATATTTAATTTAATTGATAATTATTTATTCATTTAATAAAGCTTCTTTTCTCGCTTGTAAGTGTTTTGTGCCCCTTAAACAAACCTTTTATGTTACTTACCGATTTAAAACGGGTTTGTGTAAATTGTAAGTAATTATAATCGTATGCCTATAATGGCTATATGGCTTGAGTTTTAGTTTTACTGTTAGTGACACAAACTTAAACACTTTCTAACAAAACTGTCTCTTCCTTTTAATTATCATTTTAGAAAAATTTTCACTGTTTTTTTTTAGAAAATAAAATAACTTTTTAAGCTGAAGCTGACTGAATCCGGCAAAATCTGCTTGTTAATTCGAGCAGATTCGACGACAAGTTCCCACTTTTTCTTTCTAATCTCACTCCAAAAAGTGGAGGATACTGTAAAGTTAAACGTTGTTTTTCAATACTTTTCTGTAAAAACTTTTACAAGTTTTTTTCTCAATTGGTTATGTGTGTTCATTTGATTTCATTGTTTTTCATTATCTAATGTAGGAGTACTTCCGGTCAAGGTATCTCCAAAGTTCTGCAGGCAACAGGATGCATGTTGTTGGAGTTTGAGATATGAATTATGAATGATAGGAAAGAGTCACTCGCACACAAGTGCGTTTAGTATTATTTAAGTATGAATGAGGTCAAGATGGATATATTTTAACATTTAGTATTAGGTTTATGATTATGATTACCAATAATCAGCATTGCTATTGCTATTGCATTGGCTTGTCAAAATTATGTCTATGCAATAAACTATAACTATAGCAAGAATAATCACTTTTTGAGGAGGATTTGTCCAATTTTTTATTTTGGAATTGGATTGGATAGATAGATAACTTAGGAAAGCCTTCTTTTAGGAATTGCTTTGAGCAGAAACTTGTGGGTTTAAAATACTTAAAATCTCTAATAGTTGCTTTTCTTAATGACACAGTCACAGTTCATGTGTACCCTTTGCAGTCGGTCGGGGATTAGTTTATAGTCAACTTTCTGGTTTATGTACCTTAACATTTGTGTTTTCCATTCGTAATTTTTTAAATTAAGATTGACAAGGGATTGGCAGATGAAAAAATTGGTGTGCAGTGCATATGCAATAACGTTATTTTTAAGCTTTTGCTAGTTTATTTAGTAATATAGTTCTAAGGTATATCTATCTTTCAACATTAAGAGCTAGATTTAAGGGTTTCAATTTCAAGTGAAAACTAATAGTTTTAACAATTTAATTTATTCCGACCCCAATGACCCCATTACTATTGTAATTCTTTATCCGTGTCATTCCCTGGTCCTGTACAGCCCGTGTGTCTGAGCACTCGCCCCCAGCGTTGTACTGCCAACTCCAGACCCCGTCGTAACCTTGAGTGTAGGCATGATCCCACAGGGCTTCCACACCCTCATTTTGGGCACAATCTGCACTAAACTCTCCAATCACAACAGGTTTGTCCAGACGGTAAGAGCTTGCATCGAGCTAAGTGTAAGAATCGCTGTTTAAACTTAATTTTTCAATGACTAAAAGTTAAAAAAAAGACAAACGATGGCTTTCATGGTAAATAACCAAAAAGATACCTTAAAGGGGGAGTGGTCGCTCCATTTCCCTTGCCAGCTGTAGCTATGAATCTGATAGAAGTCAATGGTTCCCAGTGACTCCCCTCCAGCTTGAGTTAGGCAAGAATCCTTGTAGTAGTTGTCTGGAAATAAGGAAAAACGTTTAGAAAATAGGATAGAAATACTTTGACAAAATGGCTCCCTTAAAATGCCCTTACAGGTATCGTCGAAAGCATCGGACTGAGGATGTTCTGACCAAGAGCCAAGGGTAACAAGAGCCTTAGGATCCTCTCTCTTTATGGCCGCAGATTGTAAGTTTATGAAGCGGAGGAAACGCTGCATAGGGATGTTGTTACCGGTCCATCCAGCGCCCCACTGACCCATTCTCTGGGTATCGAAACATGGATTGGTGTCTCCGGCAATTAGGACGGACCCTTCAGGCTCGTTCATGATTTCCCATGCGGCTAGAGCTGGCTTTCCCTTAAGCCCTTTGACAATAGGCTAAACGAGTAGGTTTCTTTGTCAGAATGCGTATGCTGTTGTAGGGAGGGGTACCTGCTAGCCCTTTATAATTCTAAACTTACGATAAGAGCATTAGTGATGTACGTCTGTAGTTTAGCGTCATCTAGAATAAGGTTCTTGTAGTTGGCTTGACGCATAACGGCTCCGTTCCACAGGACAGGGATCACAAACACGTTATTTGCAGCACAAAAGTCAAGGAATGTAGCGAGTTCAGAGATAAAGGAGCCCGTTCGATCAGGGGCGATTACATCTCCACTGCTGTTGAACTCCGGGGTCAGTTCCCCCTCTACGTGGATCCAGATTCCTAAATATGTTTATCTTTGGATGAAAAACATTACTAAGTAGATTAAGCGAGAGATGATTGAGCTAGAGTTACGACGCTTTTTAAAGCCTTACGGAGAGAATTTCCCCCTGCAGCAGCGATTTGTTTCACCCATGCTTCCAGCGTCGGGCCTGAACCCTGGTACTGACCGTTCCCAAAGTCATAACCGTAGGAGAACCATGCGATATTGACCCCGGAGAGGAAGACCTTTTCGGAACCGTAGAAAAAGTTGGTTCCTTCTACACGAAGAAATTCCCCCGTAACCAGAGATCTTGAAGTTAATGCTGCGATAAGCAAAAGGCTTACGTAGGACTTCATATCAAAATGGTTTATAAAAAGCTACCGGTTGTAATAATATCGTAGAAATGGGTCTCTGTAGCTGAACAGAAGCAAATGCAGTTTGGGATATCTCGGCTCTTTATTTGGACTGATCTATGATTAGATAGTGCAGGTTGCAAAATAAATGGCTGTCAACTTCACTAATGTATATTACTTTTTATCGATTTATGACAAGTGGCAAGTTAATCTTATTCAATCAATCGTGCTATTTTTTCTTCGTTTAAAAACTGGAATTTCGTTTCATTATTAATGGGTTTGTATGATAAAGGTCAGGTCAAATAATCAGTTAGTTTGGCTTATACTTTCAAGAAAGTAAACAGCACACCTCAAATAAATTATTTATTTATCTCAACTCAAAATCAATCAATAAAAGTGTGTTTGTCTACTGCTCCACACTTTAGTTCTTGTCAACTCAATATCCATTATTGCTGGTTGATTTTATTTATTTTTATCTTAAAGATAAAGTGCATTAAACCTTGAAACCTCAAACGCCCTGTCTCTTCCCCTAATATCCAAAAGTAGTACGCTTCCATCGCTCGCCATATACAAAGTATCTTCAGCCATTTTTATTAAATGAGGGCATTTCTGAGTAATTGAACCTCGCTCATTTAGAAGCGATTGCATATGCTTTGTAGAAAATTTAGGTTCACAAAGTATGGATTAAGTATAATTTTAAAATGAAAAGAAGTAATATTCTACTTTATCATTCAGTTTCAATGTTTTCAGGATTTTTTACTGTCATCCGCTCTAGTCCATAACAAATCAAACCAATTGGATAAAATAGAGACGAGTATTTCAACGGCAGAAAACTCTACCTGAACTTAGTATTTGATCAACCATCAACCGAACAAATTCAGTTATTCGTCGTCTCGACATCAGCACTGTTCTCAATCCCAGTAAATGAACTAATTCTTATAAACGTTCCATTTACTGTTGGAAGCATTAAACCCATAGCTTGAAGAAATCAAGCTTTATTCACTGAATCTGCTTCAGAACCTTGAAAGTTACCCATTCCCTACTTCATCCATTAGCCAATGTTAGTAGATATATAGTATGATTTCTTTGTGTCTGAATTCATAGCATTTAATCAAGCTGGAAACGAGGTCAGGGAAGATATTCATATTTTTCCTTTTTTCCATAACTATGAATTATTCAACAGACTGGAAAAGTAAGATTTGCCAATCAGAATCTGCAGAACAACTTAACGGGAACAAAATACATTTATACGGGACAGGAAATCAATCGATTAGAAAATCCGGGATGAGGATTTTTTAATCGAATACGAGATTCTCATTCTTTGTTCATTTAGAGTACTCCAATCAAGAAAATTACCAAACTTTAATTAGTTTAAAGTATTTTTCTTCCTAAAGATAAGCTTACCTGCTAAAAGCAATATGTATGTATGGATAGTATAAATAAATGTTAGTAGGAATAGGGATTTATACAGTATTTAAAAGTACTGCAGTACAGTAGCAGAGAATTTAATTGAATTATATAAAATAAAAGGTTATCATCAAATCCTATGAACCGGTACGTCTCGTAGTTTTTAGATAGTATACAAATTTATTTATTTATTTCTCTTGTAAAACCTTTTGCAGCGTTTGAAAATAAATCCTACAGACATTGTATTAGTCCATCTAAAATCCACACAATCAGAATCAGCTATTTCCTAGAAAAGACAAAATGTACACTTTAGTAATTCCGTATCTCTCCCAAGGGGATGCAAGAAAGTTGAAGCCTTCACAAAAGATTAAGATGTTGCTTCTCAAAGATTAACTCCTCGCAAACTTATAGTTTACCACGTTTCAATTCTCATAATAATCCCAACCCAACTCAACCGTTATTAATCATATCTAGCTACGCTTTTACAATTAGCATCATCATCCGTCTTATCGCAATTCCTTACTCTTCTATTTCAAGGAAAGTAAAAGTAGTAGTAGAAACTACACACATCTCAAGAAGAATGGAGAGAACATCACCAAACGAAGCTCATCTCATCGCTAAATAATTTACAAAACTTGCTTTCCTCGTTATACTTACATGCTGAGACTCAAGACAAGCACAAATCTCCTGCTAAGCTTCAGCTTACTTTCTCTCAAGTAAATAGTAAATCCAGCAGCTCCCAGGATGTGAAAGCAGTTTTTGGGTGGGACAATCTCTAGAAAACACAGAGTATTATTTTAAGGCCTAGTCCTAGCCGTATTGAATTATGTTCTGTTTTCTGTATCTAGCGTGAGTATTCAAGAAAGGCATCCAGGAGATTTGTGCAACTATGCCCTGAAAAAAGCTCACAATTCGCATACTTTCTCCTGCCTTGCAAAAAGACGTATACCAGATCTCTGCCCTCCTTTCCAGTCATTTCTGTAGAGATTTTGACCCAGAAAGGACGTCCGCGTTCCTCCAGCCAATTCACCTTGCAACTAGTGCAACCGACTACTAGTTCACTTTCTCTGAACCTTTACTCTACTTTCCTGGTTCTTTCTACTACAAAAACTACAAGTACGAATACAAAAACGACAAAACTATTCCTATACCACTTTTTACTCTAGCGATACGAAATACCGACAGTACGTTTATTATTTCTACTGGCATTCCATTGCTTGCATTCTATATCCTGATCCCTTAAAGCAGTGGACAGTTTACTAAAGCATTTTTCTTACTTCTTAATACGTTTTGAAATACTAAATATATATTTTTTTAATAGAAGAATTTCCAAACATTCCTTCCTTAATATATACAATTAAAAAGCATATTGAAACCGTGCGACATTCAATATAAACAAATAGGAGTCCTATATTTTCCTATATTTTCACTGCAGCATTTACTCCTGCTAGCATCCAATTCCAAAGCAATCTATAGCTAAATACATTTTTGAAACTAACAACCACCATAGGTAGAAATCGTAGCATTTTGTGGTAAATGACAGTGTGACAGATACCGACCGTTTTTGTTCAGTGGAGCTTAACAATTCCATATACGATCCAACCAATCCTCCCATTTAATACATCTTTGGAGAAAGGGAACTAAAGTTCGTGAATCGTGAGCAGAGACGCTTTGACAGTGTGTATAGTAATATTTGCAAGTTGCAGTAGCAAACGGCTAAATTGCGCTTTCTCCAATTTTAGTATCGCATGAGAGAAAGTGTGTGTGCGTTCCTGGACAAAACTAAACCGACAAATCATCCTATCTTCTTTCTAGCTCCTGTTTCCTCTACTTCACGTTAAAGTATCCTAAATTCGACAAACCGCTACTACACCCTTCTATTTCTACTATTTTTGCAAATAAAAGTGATACACAACGTTAACGAAGTATCGAACTGAAGTACTCCAGTTGTGTACACATTACCATTGCCAAAAAGCTACACATAGGAGATCCATTCTCTTCGTATCAAATATCCATCAACCTACTTACTTACTACTACTTCTAGAATTAGATTATCATTCCTCGTGGGAAATAAATACTATTGGATTCATTTTTCTGGCTCTAGTTGTCTTCTTATCCAACCAGGCTTCCCGTTTCCCAACTTTCCCACGGAGAAAGTAACGCAAAACTACTCGAAGCCCTGTTGTTCTATAGAAACTTACTGAATTGAGACTCCGCAGCCGGATGGATGTCGGTAAGTAAAAACATGACCAGAAGTTGCCAGTACAGCCAGAAAGTTATAGTACGAAAGTTGTGAAGAGAATTCTATTCAAAAGCCTGTCAACAACACCAGACGGAAGAGTAAGGATAAAGGATGAAAAAAGAAGCTGAAGTTCTTTTATGTCCTCGTAAACTCAGACGATAAAATGTACATTTGGGAATGACAAACAGTTCACTCACAAACATTCGCTATTTTATTGTCCTTCTTAATATTGCAAAAAGTTCTATACCTGTCACCCCTACTTTTACTCATACCTACGCTACGAAACAGTATAGCTTACCTTTTTGCATCATAAACTCTGCTCTTGAGTTAAAGGTGGCTTAGTTGATTAGATAAATGATATCAAGATTTTGACTACGAATGCTTTCAAAAGAAATGTTTGTCAAGCCCAAGTACCTTATACTTGAGAGGATCGTCAATATCTTTTAACAATAATGTTATTAAATATTGCAAAAGCACAAACCCACCCTTCAGGAGAGGTGCTCAAGTTCAATACCAAACTTTTGTAGCTCCAATATCACGATCTTGTGGAAAGTGGATTGACAAGAGCTTCCACGGCATTTTAAACACGAACATGGATATAGACGTGCTCATTTGATGCACGGTGTTACCAACTGAACTATTTAGGACAGGCTGAAGAAGACATTGTATCGTAAGGTTTTCTACTTTAAAAAATAAGTTACAAACCTCTCGACAATCCTATTGTGACCATCACAAACCATCCAGTCTCAAGGGTAGTGGTTTTATTCTGAAAAAATAAATAAAATGGAAGAAGAAGTCTGGAATAATTTTATCTTCAAGGGGATAAATTGTGCTGAGGATCGTTCCAAGGTACTGGCCCACATGAGAGAAAGCTTTTACAGGGACGAGCCCCTTAACGAGCTTACAGGGTACTCTGAGGAAAAGGCTAAGGACATGGATGCAATGATCTCAGTCTACTTCCAAGAAGGACTCAGCTCTATCATTTTGGAGAAGGATACTAATAGAGTAAGGTTCACATTTCTAGACAGTTCCATAAGTTTCAATACCTCTAAACTCTAAGGTTTTAGCTGTTGCAAATGTTTAGCTGGAAGTAATTCATTCCAACGCTTCTATGTATTTTAATGCAGTTAAGTTAGTTTGGTAAATATATTTTGAACATGAGAAAGGAACAGGAAGCCTTGAGTTTTAGTGAAATGCTTGATGAAGGTAATCCGTCTCTGCTAGCTGTATAAGTCCCTACTCGTAACGGTGTATGTTGTTTTATTTATGAGAAGCAATAAATCCTTCATGAAGTTGAAGTTTCAGTGCAATTTCAGCACCACACAACTTCAAACAATCTATAGCTCTCTGCATCTAATATAACTATAGCTTAGTCTTTTTTATATTGATTTAGAATAGCGTGGAAGGAATAGGTAGCTCCCCAGTTTCTCATATTGCATTAAATCCCCTGAGGAAAAAGTGTCCTCATTCAATTGTTATAAATCTTCTTCTGGTGAAAGTAGGCTAACGGGTGAAAGAGTGGCTGACTCTGGTTTTATGCAACAAATACACAACAAATTTTCCAGAAAGTTTATGCAATCTCTAGTATCTTACGAGTAGTAACAAGTTTCCTACAGAAGTTACAGCACGCAACACCAGATGAAAAGTGAAATCGTAATCTTTAAATTTTATATGAGACTTTCTTCACTCTATATTACATGGCAGGCTTGTAAAAGGTAAAAATAATAATAGTAGTAAAGTCATCGTAGTGTAGTAGAAGTAATAGCAGGAGTCGTATTAGCAGTAGTGTCGTAGTAGCAGTAATAATAGTTTCTATAGAACAGGACGTAATATTTATCTCTAGGCTGCATGTTGGATTATATCAAACTACAAGTTTTGAGCTAAACTAGACTTTCTAAGTAGTTTCAAGTTTCTTTGATCAAACTAGACAAAGATGAGTTTGGAAAGGAGGGATAATGAAGAAATACGTGCCTCTTTTGTTATATGGTGAGATGATTGTGAAACCTAATTTCCGAACTCTTGTCTACGGAAATCCCTGAGTGCTTGATTTGATGAGCATTGCAGATTTTGATTGCAGGCATTCATTAGTTAGTCTGCCTCTAGCTTGTTGGGAGAAACATTTTTACAGTGGGGCTATATTGAAAAATATATATAATACGCTGGTCTTGATGACAATGAGGTTGTTAAGAAAACAAAACTACTAATACACAATTTTACTACGCTTTTTCATTAGAAAACATGCAGTATGGGTGAGTCTATAATAGTTTAATTAGCAGACAATCGAGGCTTTAGACTTCATTTCATGATTGCCTTACTAATTTATCCAATTGGATTTAAAAATTCATTACAATTAGGCACATCCTCTACCTCCATTGCACATACATAATTGCAAGCCTAGCTGACATTAATTCCCACCATTCCAAAATGATTTCTCTTCGTGCAGAGTACTACATAATACAACCGTTAATATTGAATGGAACAGGGACACTAATCAAGTATGCAAAACATAAGCTACGTCGAATTGAAAATACAACATTGTAAATCCTTATAAAACGATCCTGAAGCTTAGAGTACATTGTTTGGGTGAAGCAAATCGAATTTCTCTCAACTTTCCCTGTCAATGCATTGCATATGCCTAGCTAAAGTAGAATAGATAATGCCTTTACTCTGATGATAACTCTATTATTTTATCTAATTCTAATCCCCACCAAGCGAATTTCCCCGTTAAGCTTAATAAAATCGGCTTTAACATGCGGTGGCTAACAAGGGGATTGGATTTTAATTACATTATTCTGAAATCTCTTCGTATTTCAGGTAGTTGGAGCAAGGATTATAGCAGTTCACCGGAGACATGGGCCAGAATACTCTGCTAGATTCAATTCAGCGGAGATGAACAAGATTATGCCTTTCCTAGGGAAAGTAGACGCTGAGGCTGGGATCTTCAAAACCTATCCTCAGATTGACCAATATGCCGAATTATTCATGGCATCTGTCCATCCGGATTTCCGAGGCCAAGGTCTCGCCAGTGAAATGTATAGGGGAGCCATTCGTCTGTTGAAGGCTAAAGGGTTCACCCTCCTCAAGAGTTGCTTCACTAGCCCTTTTACGAAAAAGATTGGGGATAAAATGGGGTTCGAGGAGTTGGCTAGGGCTCGATTTAAAGACTACCAAAATGAGGAGGGAGAGCAAGTCTTCTTTATGGCTAAGGATGATGACTGGGCCATTATTAGTGTTCTTGAGATCTAAACATTTATATTACAAGTTTTAAGCACATCCTGTAATAAAACTTTTTAATAGGGATTTACTTAGTTGAAGGTAGGTAGTAGCGTAAGTTCAGATTTTAGCAAGCAATTGCCGAAGTCTTTAAAATATGTATAAGAAAGCCCTATAAATATTTGTAAGTTTCCTTTTATATCAAGTCCTAATGATTCTTATGCAGGTACAAATATATGCACCTGCTTTTTCAAATACACAACCTTAATCATTTCTGAACTTATCCAGTGACCCTTACTTTTGATGATACGTTTGAAACTTAACGTGTAAGGTTAGACGTGTATTACAAATTTATTTCTGAAAAGCTGTGTCAAGAAAATTAGTTGGTAACTTCTTTTAAAACTTGCAAAATTGTTTTACAGGATTAGTGGCTCTTAAAGGAATCTATAATTGTAAAATAAAGTAGAATTTTAAGTATTTATTTGTTTAGAACAAATAATAGCAATACTAGTAAATAACCTTTATAATTACACCAAAGATTGAGGAAACTGTTCAAATACTTTAACATCCCGATCCCGCACATGTAAGAAATAAAGGGAGTATAGTACAGGGATTTTAATCTCTTCAGTTTTTTCATAATCTTTCATTTAATCTGCTTCAAGTCAAAGACTTATGCATAGCTCCATGAGTCATCACCTCACATTTCAAAGTAACAAAACAAGGAAAACAATTCCAGTCATACATGGGCATGCAAATGTAAAAAGGTGCTGAACTCTGAGCAATTATTTAAAACCCGTCCTGCCTTTCTGACATAATTGCAGAGTTGTCCAAACAAGGAGTTATTTACTCTGCAAAAGTTCTGGACCCTTCATTCCACTTTTAGAAGTTAGATCATACCAACCACTATGTAAAGCACCGTGTCATCGACAAAACCATTTATTAACAAATCTTGGGATCAACATTGGGTCGGCAGTTCATTTCACATATAATTTATTAAATCACCCACAAAGATGGAAGGGTGTAGGAGGACGAATGAATGGAACCTTTTAATGCATATGCTTACTAAAATAACATGGGAACTACACCCGTTTGTGTGCATCAAAAGCCCATAACCAAATCCCCGTCCTAAGAAAGTCGCAACACCGGATATACCACCTAAATTAACTACACTACTGTACATTGCCATAAAGATACTATGATTGCTACGGCAGTAGTGGCCAAGAAGGAGTAAAACTAAAATGGTTAAGTGCATCCCAGCGTCATAAAACTCTTTTGGAAGGCATTCAAAAATAAAAGGAATAAAAATTTAGTATTTAGCTTTTCATTTTACATTACTTAAACGCTTCTCTGTTTACGCACAAACTCAGTAACTATCCGTACTGCACTTACTGATACTCAACCGTTTCTATTTTTAAGTCCGATTTCATAAAAAAAAAGCTGTGTGAAATGAATGAGTCACTTTTTCCACCACCTCAACGAAAGCTCTGAACTTACCCACTTAACTAATAAATGGCAAAGATCTTGATAAAGATTGGTAGCAAGCATGTACAGCAGTGGGCCTATGTCATAGCCACACCATACCTTACTTTATTTCACAAGATCATCTCCACAATACTTCTTACGATCATGATCATGGAACAACTATTTTCAGCTCGTGGGCAGAGTCTATCGTGGGCGTAGGTGTGTTTGCAATGTATCTTTCATGTCCACGCTTTAATCATTTAATCCAACGAGGATTTCTATCCAACAAGATTTTACAATTTTGTATATATACACCAACAGGTTTGCATAAAGATTCATTCAGAACCAGGAAAGCATCCAATCAGATCCAAAAACCACTTGCAAAAGTCTCGCGAAAATCCTTTTACATTACTATAAATACAAACAACTTCAGTTTTTCTTAATTTCCGAATATTATTTCCAATTTCAATACTTTCTTCAGTCATGACTATTATTCCAATTCAACGTGAAGCCTCATCCATCCAGGCCTACGATCCCTTCAGAAATATCTCAGCCCTTAAGATTTTTGAGCCTAGTATTAAAAAGTGGAAGTTGGACGATTTCGACGATTTCCTTCTCCCTGCCTTATCGTCAAGAAGTCTCCTAAAGGACAGGATGGACGGTTTCAAATCTCTGGTTATCAAGGACAACCCCATAAAGATTGAGACCTTTTCCCAAGAGTCTGATAAATATGTGGTGAGTTTGCAACCTTTTATCGATCAGATAAGAAATAAAGCTTACAGCTAAAGAACGCTAAATGTTTTACATCTCCACTAAATTTGTTACTGTTTTTGCTACCGCAGTTGACCCTAAATGTCCAGCAGTTCAAGCCGGAGGAGCTCCAAGTCAAGATAACCGATGAGATGATAAGCATCACGGCAAAACACGAGGAGAAGAAAGACGAAGGTAATTACAGTTGTCAGGAGTTCTCAAGAAAGCATTCTCTGCCTGCGGGTGTCAAGGCTGAGGATGTGAAATGTGACATGAGTTCCGATGGGATTCTTATCATCTCTGCTCCCAAGGTCTCATCAAAATCCCTGCCGAGAAAAGAGGTCAATATCCCGATACAACATATCAAAACTCCTCAAATTAAAGTTTAAACTGGTAAACTGGTTCGCTTAGCCCAGTTGAAGTTCAATATAATATCTAAGATATACGAAACGTTCAATCAGCAGAACTGAGAAAATGTAAATAGAGTTCTCACAAGAAGTCGTAACTCCTAACCTATTTATTTCGAATCAAAACTTTTCAAAGGATAGAAAGCTTTTTGTTACTTTCTTGTTGGCATTTTTATAATATTGTGTAGTAAACTGACCGTCCGCTTTATGTATTTTGTTTTCATTTATACTATTGCTTACTTATGTTATTTCTCTGATGAATTGTATGATTGTTAATTTTTATGGAGTTAGAAATTAAAATAAACTTCTACATTACTTCAACATTTGAATAAATTACCTATTTACCAATTCATACAATAAACCTATTTATGTATGAATCATTGACCGGTTTAGCAAACTTATTTTCATGAAACATACGACAATTCCTTTTGTTAGTATTTTCCCAGGATAGCCAAGCCACCCGGAATGTTTACTCGGAATGTAAAATGTAAAATGTCAAATTTGTAATAAAATGAGCTTCAAAGCACGTTTACACTCAACCTTATAATATTGTTAAACCAACTCCATTAAAACGCACCTTTGTCCTATCACGCCGCAAAGTCGTGTATGAGAGTTTGGTCATTCATGATGACCTGTCTGAAATAAACATCCCTACCCGCTGTCAAATTTGTGCACACAATAAATGTTACGGCCATTCTGTGTAGGATAACTAACTTCCAAGCTTTCAAAGTACACATCCACACAACGGCACCATTATGCAGCAGCGATTCATACATTTCGCGTAACGCTATACATAGCGTGGGAAAAAATGTAATTCATCATTGTCAATGAACATTCAACACACCTAGGTAGATAAAACCTAAAAGTTAATAAAACCGATACATGTTTCTCCTTTTATTGATTCAGTTTATATATTCATTTTTATTTCGTGTAAAGCATGTCAATGAATCGTACACCAATTTTTCCACCCTCAACTATTTAGTGGCCTTACTTTTCTAACCTTTAACTGTAGTAAAATGCTGGCCGTGTAACAGTGAACAGAAAGCCATCACCCGTAATCATGGATTGACCATTTTCCAGAGAAACGTTGATTAAACTTAAGGTGTTTCTACTACAATTCTATGGATTACAGTTCATACATTAGTTAATGTTTATTAGCTCCTTCGATTTGCAATGATTCCGAACGGTAGACAAAAGCTATCATGCTACTTCCTCAAAAACCCCCAGGGTAATGTTTTGAGCCTGTGCCTGTTAATCCTCATTTTATTCGCAAGAATCTCTTCAGAACGGAACAGGCTGGATTCATGCACGGATACTCAACTTATTACACAAAATACATGTCTTTCCATGAAATTATTCCATACAATTTTAGCGATAAATGATATTAGAATTGACAATATGTCAAATCAAATTCTGGAAAGTAATTATTTCAGTCTAACGTCTTTACACGAGACCTACGCCTTCCCAAAGTGTTTCTTGTTAAGGAATTGCAATAATCAAGAGCTTAACGTTCTTATGGAGCGTCCTGCTGCAGCCCAGTCTGAGGTTTGCCAAGCGAATTTAACTGGGACTACTTTGCGTGTTGCTGGAGTTGTAAGCAAAGAATGAAAATCACAATACCATAATTACTTTTCTTTTTCTTTACAGCAAAGATTTACTTACCGTCTTTCTAACTACTATTATATCATTTATTAACCTTTAGCTGAGTGCTGAATACGCCTATGATACCTCAATAATTCTAAGAAAGGATGGGTCATACATTCTAGAAGATAGCTTTGCAGTAGAACTACTCAGATGCTTGGAACTAACATTAAAATTCAAGTCAGTTTGCATAAAATTACAAAGTTTCAAATCCTTCTATCCACAAAATCCTTTTATTGTGAATGCGACGCTTTCAGAACACAGCTAATCGTAACAAAGTTTTGGGGCCACCTTCTTCCTAATAAAACTTGGACAGGAATGATCGCCCTGCTTTTAGCTGACGAAGCCGACCTTGGCCTAAGCTCAATCGCAGATCGAGCCTTTAGACGAGCCGTTGTTGATTACAACCTTCCAACTAACGAAATCCGAATAGTAGCTTTTTTCAAAAGACCTTCCTCACTCTCATCAGAAACCAGTGCTTTGGCCAAACCCTTCAATACACAGTTTTGGATTGCCGTTCTACTATTCATCCTTTTACTGGCATTGTCTCCAATAATTTTCAAATTTGTTATCGAGAAAAAAACCTTTAAACAGTTTTCTAAAGCATTTAGCTTAAGGAATAAAAAAATTAATTCTGCTGGATCGGTAGATGAAAATACCCCCTCGAACTTATGGTCCCCGTCAGATGCATTCCAGTGGTCTATAGCGATCATAACTTTACAAGGCTTTTATACAACTCCATCCCATATTTCATACAAAATATCAATACTCGTTGGATATCTTGCTGGATTCATAATCAACGCTGCCTATTCGGGAACGCTAATCTCCTTTTTGTCCGTGGTCACGGATCCTATCCAGAACTGGGGTCAACTTGTGGATACCCAATACACTTTCTTTGTTTCTAATGAGCCTCTTCTACTCAAGTTTCTATCGGTAAGTGACCGTTCAAGGCGCACACGTAACGTTATTTAAGTCATATCATAAGTTCCATTTTCAAAAAATAACGAAAGCATCAACTGTACTGTCTTTTATTCACAAAGCGTGAATCTTTAAATCAAATCAGTAAATCAAATCCGTCTTATTGGACTAACGCTTCATAATGCTTACTCCATATAACGTTCCATTTAAACTAATATGAACAAATCCCACTGAAACCCTTCCTTAGTTTGCATTTTATCGTAATCATTTTTGCCTTCTATCTTACTTTAATAGGACTCCCCAGATCCCAGGAATCTCAAAGTCTATCAAAGACGACAAACAGAGGCAAAGTATTCCTCATTGAAAGATGCTAGCAAAGCTCTGCTCAAAGGTTCGTTCGTCTACGTGACAGATCATATAGGAGGGTATGAAAGCTTATCAACGGATTTCTCAATCTATGATGCATGTCGACTGAAAGACGTTGGGATTGACAAGGCGGAACAAAAGCAAGGGACTTTAGTCCAGAGGAATTCACCTTACAAGAGAATTATCGATTTCCAGTGAGTGTCTGTCGAGCTTTTTATTTGGATAAGGAAATCAATACTCAAACGAAATATGCATGCTAACTTTTCTTAGGAATCTTTTCAAGTTTACTTAACAAACCCAACAAAAGCTAAATAAATAGACAGGATTTCATTTAATTTCCTATAAAAAAGATAATGATTTTGCTTTGGTTAGCTGTTGGGTTGGAGTAAGTGCCCCATTGGTTATGTAATGTTAAAATTGAGAGTAGCATGGAGTATTAAATATTTGAAGATGAATGAATCTGATGAAGTGCACGATAAGTAAATTGTATTTTTGCAGGATTCTTAAAATAATCGAACACGGCCTTGTGAAACGATGGAATTCAAAATACCTCACACAAAAACCTGAATGCGAAAGTAAACCTGAATACGAAGGTGTCCCGTTCCCAAGCGTTCTCCTAGCTTTTATACTATTACTAATTGGAATCCTATCTGGAACTATACTTGTGGTTTTGGAACTTATTACATTTGGAAGGACGAGCGAAGGTCGAAATAGCTTTGTAATTTAAAAAATCAAATGTTTTTTTTGTTCATGAAGTCATCGAATAAGTTCAAATAAAGAAAGCAGTTAATGCTTATAGCCATATGCCTTCCTGGAATTAATTGATAAGATCATTAATTTCCTGTCTACACAGCGTATGAATAAATTGGCAATAGAATAACATTTTTTTTGTCTTCGTCAGCACAATTTGCAATTGAGCAAGCAAGGCGTAGAATATAGTAGTAATTAACACTTTTATCTGACGAAGAGATAACTCGCAGCTCTTGGAAGTTGGGAACTGCTGATATGATTGAATTAAAAACTTATTTCAAGCCATTCATAAGGATATTTTTGCATTAATAATAGAAACTACATAAATAAATTAACTATTGCTTGACCGTATAAAGGAACGCACCATACTGAATTAATGTTCATATAACATATTGGCGAAAGCGATTAACCTAAGTTCATTAACTAAAGTGAAAAAATGTTTATCTTCAGAACAGATTTGCATAAAGTATGAAATAAAAGCCTCATTTTGCGCAATAGACAGACGCCATTGAGGGCAAATCTTGGAATTACTTTGCTAAGGTTAGCAGTTACGTAAAAAAATGCTTGGTTAACTAATCCAATGCTTGGTTAACTACCATCTTCAAGTGTCTACAAACAAACAAACTGATACATCCCACTCAACAAACAAATATCCGATAAAGCTTATAGGTACAAGTAAAATACACCCAGTAATCCTATATTGGAGGCATTTATGTAGAACTAGCAAAGTAAAGACGAGAGGTCTTTCCAACCTAACTTTACGACCATCCCCCATCTCATTCTCATTGTAGATCAACAACTACTTATAAGTTTGGTTATGGTTGGCCACTTTCAAGCCTTAATTGAAGCAATAATGCTCCATCATTTAGTAGTCCAATGACATTCCACTTACTTTATTCAATTATTGCTAAGCTGTAAACGGGCTTATGATCAATCTTGCCTTTTTCACTCAAACCCTAAACCTAACTCTTAAATGACAATAATATACCCCATGGGAAATAATACAAACCTGAGCTGCTTCCCCTAATAAAGCTAAGAGTATATAAAGCATAATTTCAGTTTTAAAAGGATTTATTAGTACAAATTAACATAGAATTCCTCCATTAAATCTTTTCATTCATTCTCACGTCTAGGAATGAAACAAGTACTGCGTATTCCTAGAAAATACATGTAAACCAAATACTTCACTTAAATTAAGTAGTAGTAGCCCCCCTCAAGTCGAGAATTGATCTCCAGACTTCCTGTCGTTACCCACGCATCACTATTTCACTATTTGTAGATGACTTCATAAGCAATCTTTTTTACAACCCTCTTCTGCTTCATGTTTTTCTTGAACTGTTTATTTTATTATGTTATGAAACTTGCAACCTCAACCCCACTGCGAACTCCTAAAGAACTCCTAGTATTAATGGTTGTTCATGCCTATTGAGCTTATTAAGGTTCATGACTTGACTGGAGTCGTTTCCTTCCTTCAATTCATTACTTTGCTTGCATATACACATATCTATTACATAGTCAAATAGCCTTAGTTTGTCCAAATCCAACTGGTTTTTCAAGATCAAAGATAACTCTCCTAACAAGCAAGCAAAGTAAGCAGGGTGCTTTACAATATTCAGTCCTCCAGAAGAAGTAGCAAAGCAAGTAGGGGGATTAATCAGTAGGATTGAGTTAACTTTCATGAGCTAAACATTACTCCATAACTAAAGTGTTTCGGAGGATAGGATAGGATTAGGCTGCAGAAATCTTGGATTCTTACGGTACCAAACCAATGAAAGTACTACACTGGCTTTCATATTCCAAAAGGTCCATTCAACTCAGGTTGACGAACAATTGATCACTGTATTACTAACTGCTACAGACAGTCAGACAGATTTATTACACGAAAAACAGTGATAAATCTAAAACAAATTATCCATACAAACTGCAGAAGAGAACTATTTATTGCTTTGAAGTCCAAGTGACTCACTCAAGTTTACAAAATACCTGCATTCCTTAGTACATCTCTCCCAGGCTGAAGATCGAGTTCTGACTATTGCATTGGAAGAAAGTAAGATAAAGATATGCATAGGTTTAACCTGGCTGGCTTATAATGAAAAGTATTTATTTTCTAACTACGGAAAGCAATTTTGCTATAATCTACAAGCTTCATTATTGTCACTTAATTCACTTCCAGATTCCTTCAACGAAGTAGGGTTGCATAAGAGACTCAAGAATTGACAATGAACTTCACACATCTCATACTTACGGGATTATTGCTTATCCTAGCGACAATAACGGTAGGCTACTTGGTTTCATAGTTCTGAACCATTTTGCTTCAACATTCGGTTGTTTTTTTAAAAAAAATTATATAACATCCATATGCAGTAGCTTTTTCGTAGAAACCATTCGCGATAATTGAATTAATATTCCTAAAGGATATGCAATGCATAAATGTATTATACATCCCTTCTACTCCTTTTTAGCTCTCTGAAGCAAAACGAGGAAAGCACCGTTCCGGAAAAAACAACGAGACGAATCATACAGAATGTCTAGGGGAACGTTTGGAAATGTCTAAACTTATGGCTGGCTATGATGAATGCGCTGATTCCATGATACCATCCTCAGACTTTCCCCTCGGATCTAATGATGACCAAAAAATAAATCACCTTAAAGCCAGAAAGAAGGCTGTTAAGAAAAATCATTGGGTATTCATTACTTAAAAGGATGGAAGAATAAGCAATGATAGTATAGTGGTATGTGATATATATTTGATTTTTAAATAGTGTATCCAGTTGTGCCAGCGAAAGAAAATTGGAATTGTAAGGTTTATAAAAAAACTTTAGACAATAATTATTATTTCTGCAGAGGAATTTATTTCTAAAGTTTATATATGATTGAATTAGCTGGATGACTCAGGTTCATACTCTGAAGGAGGAGTTGAAAAGATTGTAAATGAAATATTCCCTGAAAAGGCTCGTTCTCGCATGACTAGAGGGATTGAAAGATGTTCTGAAGATTTAGGTTACAACAAACAAAGAAGTTAATACAGCAGCTAAATAATTAGTTTTTAATAGGAATTTTGATAAATAACCCCTCAGTGAATTTGCAGGTAAAGTCGAGGCATCCGAGAACTGTAGAGGTTTTAAAAGGTTTGAAAAATGTCTCATGAGAATAACTTCCAAGGTACGATATGAACAAGGTTATTGTTAACAAACATTTTTTATTGGCAATGTTTAAAATACTCTGTAAAACAAACATTCGCCAGGCTTGCGGTTGGAAAGACAAGAAAGGCCGAGGTGGTAATAGACGAAGTAACAGGGGAAAGAATAAGGTAAACAGACGACAAGGCGGTGGAAATAACAAAGACGTACATCACGAGGACGAACACGAAGAGGAAGAAATTGACACAGAAGACTTTTGAAATATATAAAATACAAAATAGGCAATCATGCTTATGTCTTAAGTGAAAAACAAATAGTTATTATAATTTTTCATAACTTATTACATTACTTAACTAGGTTCCGTAAAGCGTGCTTTGACTAAGCTAGCAGCGGTAGCATAGCATTGGTTTCTTTTATCATAGAATGATTGTTTGTTTATAAAATTGGAAAATATATCGAAACAATTTTCTAGACGTTTCATATAAATAAACAATTTGTACTTTAGTTATAACACAAACTAATAAAAGAAACAGCAAATTTTAACAATCGGCAATGAGATTATGATACATGAGATTGATAACTATGAAGACGTACTCGACCGACGCTCTAGCGACCGTCTCTCCTTTCGATCTTTTAATACCACTGGAATCTTCCACTCATGGGTCGAACTCTCGGTTCCGTTGGACTAAAAAACCAAATACATAATTATCAGAGACTAAAATGAAGGCAAAACGTGAAAATGGTTGACCTAATTTTACTGACCAATTTAATCAGCGTATTTCTTAACTCCATACGGTTTTTGAAACTGATTATTAACATCAGAGTCCATGGGTTTAAGACGTCTTCAACGAAATTACGGCACAGGTCTTCGTCTTTTAAGTCCCAAATTACTTCCGAGTTGGCGCTGACTAGATGAAGATTCATTTCCTGAATCAAGCGAAGATGCTCATTGTGGAAGTGCTTCATAATCTTCCACTTAAAATTGGAAACTCTTGAAGACTCATCATTCAGCATATTTACTGAGGAAGCGTCTTCGGTCTCCAGCGTCATTAGATCTAAGAGCACAGGGTTCAACCGACCCCAAATATTCTTCAGCCTTCCATTGTCAATTTCGAGCAATTCTGCTGATTGATTGTGCTCTCTTTCTGGACGACGTTCATCTGTTATAATAAATAAAAATGCTTTTATACAACCTGCAAAATTAATGACATATCTGGCCGTGAAATGATTAGGATAAGTTGGATATGATTAAATTACTTTTCTGGCATTTCGAAAAATTTTGGCTCTGGGCACGTTCTGGCTTTTTGGTTCTTTCATTTTCTGAGCTGGATTTAGGTTCCGCGTACTTAGCCCTTCGATTTATAAACCATTTCTGAAATACAAGTTTCTCACTCAAACTCTTGTCATCATTAGCAAGATTAAGATAATTTTCGGTTTACTCACTTTTACCACGTATGGAACTAGTCTGGTTTTACTACAAAGGCTATCGATTTCAAGAGGAACCGGCATTTGAGTTTCAGCAAAAAATTCCTCCAAAATTATTCGCTCTTTCTTCCCAATTCGAGTTCCATAATGTCGGAAAGGCTTTGACCTAACACGGGTACCTAAAAATTATATAAATTTATGACTGTCCATTAAAATATACTTCAAATGTCATCAAAAGCGTTAGAGGTGCACATTACTTTTGTTCTCCTGTTTCAGTGGTTTTTCAGCATATGATTTTTCAGGAGGCTCCTTAGGAATTTTTCTGTAAATATCACAATAATCCTTGAATTAAATATCCTCTCTGATTGCATAAACAGACTTCTTACCTTAACGGTCCTCTCTTTTCAATTTCTTTATCACCAAAGAGGTCTTCTAACTTTTTATCTCGAAACCAATCCTAATAAAACACAATCATTTTTAAAATTTACTTGCAGTCACGACAGTCACAGTAATGGAAATTTCATACTTTAAGCAGAAGTAGCAAACATCAAGGTCATAAATGTTTTCTTGTTTTTACTAGTGGGATTGCTGACTTGTTGCGTGTGTTAAGGTAAAAACGAGAAATAATTTATGATTATTGGCAAATTAATTTGTATACCTTAATCTTTTCATAATTAAATCCTGTAGCATAAGAAAGACTTTGAATCTTTCTATCTGTGGGTACAGAACACGACTTAAATGCCTGCGATAGAGTTTGTAAAGCTTTGTCAACACGTTTCCGCCTCACTTTAAAGCCCTGAGATCCTACGACGCGATATTTGTCCCTCGAATCTTTACGCCTTCCTTCTTCATAAAAATTAGAATAGATAAATTATTTACTTATACCTAGAACTAGATTACTAAGAATATTACTTTATTTTGGGCTAATTTAAAGCAACTGCTTGAAGTAAATAGTTACCTGAACTCTGGCCGACTTCAGACTGCAGAGGCTTTGATGTACAGGGACGCGGGACTGCGCCCAATTCCTTGAACTGTTCCTCGATTTTTTGCACAGTGTCTTTAACAGTGCGCCTGGTTATGTACCGCTGGTTAAAAAAACGTTTTACCATATGAAATGATCTGGATAAAAACTGTCAAATAAGAGTTCTACGACTGTTTGCATGCAGATAAGTGTGTGGGTCGTATATTGTTCTTAAAGCATACAAATTCATTGTATGTAATACCGTATCTAAGGCCCCCAGACTCTTAACCACTTCATTATTTTCCATATCATCACTATCAATGTCAGATTCACAACTTGACTGTGACTGATTCCGCTTTGATGTCTTGCATTCATAATCAGATTCGCTGTTTATAACCATACGACGCCGCCTGCTCACATTGCTGTCTTTAGAACTTCTTCGCCACTTCTTTATTTCATATTCGCTTTCAGAAAGCCCGTCTTCGTCCGATTCACAGTAGTCAGGATCTTTAGCGGCTGAAGAAAAGAAGTTAAAAATCATAAGTCATTTTTGTAGTAGAAATATTATTAGTAAGCAGTTATAACATTCAACAACTTCATACCTTCACTAGAGCTGGAGCTGGAACTGCTCGATCCTTCTCCACTGTGTTTATTGACTTCCGAAATAAGGGGTTTTGGAAATGTGTTTTCCTGACTTTTCTCTTTATTATTGCAACCATTCTTCTCGGGTGCTACTGAATTTTCTTTACCAGAGGCTTCAGTTCCATTAGCTATTCCGTGGGGAAGGGGCTGATCAATTACTACACTAGAATCCTTATTTCTTGCTGGATCCTTTGAAAACTCGTTTGTATAATCTGGCGGACTCTTCGTGAGATGTTCTTGACGAACACTTTTTGCTTTTGCAGAAAGCTTTTCACAGCTTACAACAGAGGTGTTTTCTACGTCGATAATTTCTTCTTCTTCTAAACAAACAACTTCAGGACTGAGACGTTTTTCTGATCGTTTAACAGTGTATGAAGGCTCGAAAGCTCCTTTGGTATTACTTTCATTGTTATGTACTTCGCTTGTGAATTTCCCCACTTCCAGCCGTTCTCCTACGATCTGGAGACCTACTTTATTGCTGTTTACGATGTTTGAAATCGCTTCCACTTCATCAAAAGATGCGGTTTCAGCGTCTGATTCATAATCGCTTTCGTTTTTCTTCGATGAAATATGTGACAACTCTGCAGCCAATACAGGTTTTACACGTTCTTTCTCTGACTGAGTATTTTCTAGATCAATTCTAATACCGGATACATTATGAAACGCACCCTGAGAATTAAATGTGTCGTCTTCCTTCTCATTGACAGGAATCGGCTGAGGCTGGGTTTTTACATGATCATAATCAAAGACAATTCTTTCGGATGTTGATATCAGGGCTAAACACACAATCAGTAGTTTATTTTATGACGCCTCATCTCATAGAATAACATATCGTTAATTGAAAGAAAGCAAAGTAATTTTAAAAAGCAAACACTTACTTATGTTTATTTGCGGCTCAACTTGCCGAGCGGTTTCACTTTCTCCGTCTGACACAGGGTTCTGGAACTTTGACCTCGACACTGAACGTGATCTGGACATTGAATGAGAATGGAATGGGGATCGGGATCTACGTCTGGACCTGGACCTGGAACGTGACCACGACCTGGATCTGGAACGTGATCTCGAAAATCGACCCCTACCATAATTTGGATGGCCCCCCGTTCTAGGACCTCGATTTGATCCTCTCGAACGACCGCTTTCATACCCTCCTTCATAGTTATAATTGTAGTAGTTACTTTTGTATGTCGGACGGCTCATTGAGTGGTATCTTTCTCCTCTATTATTCTTATTACTGAACGAATGCGAGTTATCCCCAGTCCAATATCTGTTCCCATTCCAATGGTTTTTGGGCCCACCTCTGCCCCAGCCCCTTCGAAACGAACCATCAGAAAATCTGTGCACGTTGTTGGGTTCGCCATTATTCCGACTATTTCCCCCATATTCTCCATTTCTACTTCCACGATACTGTTCGGAAAAGTCGCCATTTCTTCTTCTTTCATTAAGCGTACCATTTCCGCTTCCAGGAGATGTTCCTAAAAGGCCGGGCTTCCTTTCCCCAGGCTCTTCATTTCCGCTTCCAGGAGAGGTTCCTAAAAGGCCGGGCTTCCTTTCCCCAGGCTCTCCATTTCCGCTTCCAGGAGAGGTTCCTAAAAGGCCGGGCTTCCTTTCCCCAGGCACTCCATTAAACCTTCTTTCTCCCCGATATTGTCCAGGGGAGTGCCCTTCTCGTCTTTGGTCAAAATGGTTACCTCTTCCATTAGCAGAAAAGCCACGACCACGAGGCGAAAACTGAGAATTTTGTCGGACGTAAGGACGAGACATTATCGGACTCCTTTCCCTTCTTCTTCTTGGAGAATACACCAAATCCGGAGAACGTTTCCGATAGTTTCTACTACTTCGGTTATCAGTGACCCTTACATTGGACTTCCTACAGAATTTCCTAACTTCGGGGTCATCATCTTTCTCAAGTTCGTCCTCTTCAGAATCTACAGCCTCAAGGCCAGTTTCACCTTTGTCAACCAGTGGTGATTGTGAATTTGATTGAGTAGAGTTTTCCATGGCAACTTGCAAAAAAGAACGATAGGGTTCAGCTTCGCATCTAGAAACGATAAAATCACAAAAAAATCCGAATGGTTAGCCATTACGCTAATTCTCATAAACAAATCTTCTCGTACGAAACGAAGAATGAATGCAGCAAAACTTGGGAAATTTACATTCCACTTATCAAAACTCAAAATGCAAATGCAGAAGATAAACGTATGGAAGGCAAGGTACTGGCTAAAACGAATGCAGTATTCTGTATTCAACTTCAAAGGAACGGTTTAAGATAAAAGTACTAGGGAATGGATTTTTCATAATTTAGGGGTCAGTTCGGTGAATATTTGACTAAAAAAAAATTAAAATGAGACTTCCACGCGTCCACCCCAGACCCCACAAGACTCTATACTTCCCGACGACCAATCACGCTGACGAATATAAATGAGTGTAGCTGCTGAATGCTGAAACTGCTTTTGGCTTTGTTCAACAAGTACCCATATAGATTTGGGTTTGCTCGTTTCATATTGGGATTTACCGTATATTTTATTCCTTCTCCAGGATAATTTCTGTTTAGAATTAGATAGAATATAGAAAGATTTTAACGCAACGGGAGGTATTTAGGGGGAATTATTTAAGAGTAAATTGGAGCTGCTGCTGCTGCAGCTGAAGGGATAATTAAAAAACCGAAAATATGGTACGTGGAAAAAAAACGAACAAGTTCTACCAAGAAAACCTCCTTGGTGCAGCTAATTGAGCCTGTCTAAGCCTTACTTTCTTGTGCTTTCTGAAAATATGGTGGGGGCAA
>JAQFZX010000994.1:0-38635 GCA_034682405.1 Hydroisotoma schaefferi | reverse complement strand
TTGGGAACTCCAACTAAACAATGTGAGGCTCTGGCCATGCAAATGGCATTAGATGATGCTGGAGTGGAAGCCAAGGATGTAAGTTTTGTTGAGACACACGGGACGGGTACTCCAGTCGGAGATCCCTTGGAATTTGCTGCAGTGGCCCAGGTTTTTTCCAAAAGTCGAGAAGAGCCTTTGATAATCGGGTCCGTTAAAACGAACATTGGACACACGGAATCTTGTGCTGGAATGGCAGGAATAATTAAAGTTCTACTTTCCTTGAATCATGAAATGATCCCTCCACATCGGAACTTGACAAAGTTGAATCCACCTATTAATCTGGAATCCATCCCGGCAGTTATTCCATCGGAAGCTACACCCTGGAAACGGGACGCAGGAGGGAAACCTCGGATAGCTGGAGTCAGCTCTTTTGGAATCACCGGCACTGACGCTCATGCAATCATTCAAGAAACTCCACAACTTAATATTCCAAAGTTGAAACTATCAAATAAAGTCCAGTCGACTAATATTCTTACCATTTCAGCAAAAACTGGAGAGGCACTTGAAGATAAACTCGTGCAATACAAAACATACCTCGAGAACACCAAGGAATCATTGACAGATATTTGTTTCACGGCCAACACCGGTCGAGCCCATTTTTCAAACAGAGCCTACATTGTGGGATCCGATGTTTCCGAAGTTTCAGAAAAGCTAAAAACATCCACGGTCACGAAGGTCAGCTGTAGCGAGGAACGGCCAAAAATTTGTTTCTTGTTTACAGGTCAAGGGTCTCAGTACCCGGGTATGGCTAAGGATTTGTGCGATTCCAGTCCAACCTTTAGAATACACTTTGAACAATGTGACCGGATTTTGAGAGAAGAATTTGGAATATCAATCAAGGATACGATTTGGGGTGAAAACAGCTCCAATTTGGGGAGGTCTATTTACAGCCAAACCTCTATTTTCTGTGTGGAATATTGTCTACTTAAGTTATGGGAGTCTTGGGGAGTCAAGCCTGATTTCGTGCTGGGTCACAGTCTTGGAGAATTCGCTGCTGCAGTTGGAGCTGGGATTCTGACCTTTAAGGATGCTCTTAGCCTCGTGGCTCACAGGAGCACCTTAATTGACGCCCTTCCACAGGGAAAAATGATCGTACTAAAAGAAAGTTATGAAAATACAAAAAGTCTCGTTAAAAAAACATTTGAAGGGACTAAACTCTGGCTTGACTTTGCTGCCGTAAACTCGGCCGATCAAACCGTTCTCGCTGGATCTGAAGATTCCATTTTGAAATTCAAAGAGTTTTGTAAGAACAACAAAATAAAAACGCACATTTTGGATGCAACTCACGCCTTCCATTCCAGACACATGGACCCTATTCTTGAGAAGTATAGAGAGATTGCCTCAAAAATAAAGTACTCGACCCCCACTTGTACTTATGTTTCTGGAATGGAAGGAAAGATTCACCAAGAATCAGAACCCGAAGGAGGAAAAGTGGATGCGGATTATTGGGTTAGACATACGAGGGAAAGCGTCAAATATGCAGATGCATGCAAACAAGTTTTTGAACAGGGGGTTACCCATTTCCTGGAACTTGGACCACAACCTGTCCTGTCCGCCCTCACAATCATCAATTCAGATTCAGTTCCAACCTTAGACCAACCCGTACTATGTTTTCCTTCCATGAGAAAAAACGAGGCTAACTGGTCAACAATTCTGGATTCTGTTGGAAAACTTTACTCTCAAGGGATTTCAATAAACTGGCCCAGGTTGTACCAATTTACAGAAGACACAAAGAAAGTCTCTCTTCCCTTTTATCCATTTCAAAACAAGACACATTGGTTCGAAATGCCAGAAAGAGGACCGGGTTCAATTCATCCACTCGTCGGCACACCCCTTTCGAATGCATCAAATATTAAACTATTTTCGAATACTTTGGACATTGGGAAGTTGGAATTCTTGAACGATCATGCAATTGGAAACAAGGTTGTGTTTCCAGGAGCCGGATTCATGGAAATGTGTCTCGTTGGAGGTCACGGAGCAACTCAATGTACAGAAACCACATACTTTGCTCCCACGGCTCCTGTCACTTTGGAGAACTTCTCCATCCTCTCTCCCCTTGGATTGAGTGAGAATGAAACTACTCAGATGCAAGTTATGGTCTCATCCGAAGAAAGTGGAGAGACCAAGGTTTCCGTTTACTCCAAAATGGTTCTGGATAGTGAGACTCATAAATGGATCCATCATGCATCAGCTACCTTCTCCCCGTATGCAGTTCGTGGTAAGGAAGACGAAGACATTTCAGAAGACACCTTGGAGGCCATTCAGCAGAGATGCAGCAATCAAGTTCTGATGTCCGAAACATATGGAAAGTTGGCCGAATTCGGCCTCAAGTTTGGTCTCACCTTCCAAACTCTCAGAACAATGTGCAAAGGAGTTTCAGAGTATTTGTTCGAAGTGAAAGTTACAGACGACCCCTCCAAATTTGTGTGTCATCCTGTAATCTCTGATGCAATGTTCCAAGCTGTGATGATCGCTTCAAATCCAGAAGCAGATCGACTTCACGTTCCCGTTTCTGTCAATAAGTTCATTTGGTTTGCTAAAATAGAAACGGACCTCTGCTTCATCCATTGTAAAATCAAGGAGGATTCTTCTCACGAGGTTATCGCTGCTCTTTATGATAGTAACGGACAACTACTGGCAATAATGGTGGGAGCCTCACTCATGGAAACTACAGTTGTGTCAATAATGTCAGCTTTAGAGGGTCAGAAAATGTCACTTCCCCACATGTACGAAGACATTTGGACAGCTCAGCTAGGACCATTGGAACGAAGGGTCAATGTAAACGTGACAGTAAACCCAGCCCTATTCGACCCCCAAAGTGGAAAGGACTTTGCCACTGAATTTAATTCAATGAACGAAATTGACCAGATATTTCTTGCTAAAACCAATAATCTCTATGCTCTGTACATAATTAAATATCTCCATGACTTGGGTTATCTGCCAAAGCCGGGAGAGTCGATATCCCTCAAAGACTTTGTGAAGAAATACAAGATTGTGCCAAGTTTGGAAGGATTTGCACGATATTTGCTGGTAGAACTGGTGAAGGAAGGCTATTTTGAGCAGATTAATCCAAACGCAAGAGAGGAAGTAGTTTTCAAGTCTCTAAAGTCCCTTCCAACCATATCAGAAGTGACTGAAGGGATGGATAAACTGTACCAAGAACTACATCCGCAGTCCCCTTCCGAACTAGAATACGTGTCTCTAACGGGGAAACACCTAGCTGTATTTCTCACAGGAAAGGAATCAGCGCTCCCAATCCTTTTCCCCGAAGACGCTGGATCATCAGCGTCGGCCCAATCTTACTACACTGAATCTAGAATCTGCAGTCGGGCTAATCAATTTTCTGCCAAGTTCTATCCTTTTTTCTTCAATAATATTGGCAAGGCTATTGAGGAAACGAAATGCGTCGTACGAATGTTGGAAGTTGGAGCTGGAACTGGAAGTTTCACCAAGCCACTCCTCCCCTACCTTGAAGAACACGCACAGGGATATGAATACACCTACACCGATCTTTCTCCAATATTTTTCCAAAACGGAAGGACGATCTTTGAAGATAGTAAGATCAAGGTTCATTATCGAGTATTCAATGCGGAACAGGACCCTGTGGAACAAGGTTTCATTCCCCATCATTACGATGTAGTTATAGCCCACAGCGTCCTTCATGCTACAAGAAACATCACTGAAACCATCATAAATTTGAGAAACCTCGTCAGAGGGAATGGAGTCATCTTAATTTCTGAGCCTTTTAAGCCAAGTCGAAACAATAACCTTACTTTTGGTTGTATTGACGGTTACTGGAGATTCCAGGACTTTGACCTCCGACCCTTCAACTGTGAACTGACCTGTGACCAATGGAGGGGAGTTCTCCAGAACTGTGACTTCCCTCTCGTCGGCACCTACCCCGTTTACCTTGATCACTGTGGAACAATAGTTGCTCGAGCTGGAGACTCGTACACTTATAAATCGACGGTGAGTCTCCCTCAGGGAATGCCTAAGAAAAACAAAACTTGGCTACTTTTTGGAAACGATGATGGAATCACGTCAGAGTTCTTTATCAAACAATTGGAGTCTTTTGGAGGACACGTTATCCGAGTTTACAATTCTGACTGTTCAACTGAGTCAAAAGGTCCCAATTCGTTTTACATTCGAACGGACCACGAAGAGGACATGCAGAATCTTTTTAAGAGGGTGTTGAAAGATTCAGAGATGAGCCTCGAGGGGGTTGTTTTCCTCTGGGGAATGAACGCTAATACCTCTGACTATTCCAGAACTGTCCAGCCCTTCTTGTCCTTGTGCAAGTCCCTCATTTCCTTTGATAAGGTTCGACTACTTGTGGTCACAAGAGGAGTACTCAGTGTTTGTGACAATGGGGTTTTGGCCCCTCAGGTCAGCCCCATCTTGGCCATGACCAAGTGTCTCTACAACGAGCAGCCTTCTCTAATCTGTCGGTGTGTGGACCTGGACGATTCCCAACCAGAACCACCTTCATGGGAACAGCTTACAGAAGTACTTTCTGAATTAACTGTAGACGATGGTGAAATATTCGTCGCTTATCGTACCAACCAAAGATTCGTCTGCCGATATCTTCCTTGGAAAGTCACTGATTCAGCTCTTAGTTTTCCTAAATCTGAACGATTCCGGTTGGTCCTTTCTCCGACAAATGCGATTTCAGATCTCAAATTCGGACCCATGGAAAAGTCGACCGTGGGTGAACTAAATCTGGAAATTCGGGTCAAAGCGTTTGCATTGAACTTTCGCGACGTTTTTGCGGTCATCAAGCCTTCTGCGGAGTTTGAAACAATAAATACTGTAGGATATGACTACGCCGGTGTAGTCACTGCGGTTGGGTCAAAGGTTACCCGATACTCGGTTGGAGACTCTGTATTCGGCTTAAACATTGGACGAGATGCCCTCCCCAGTCACATCGTAACGATTGAAGACGTCATTTGTCCACTTCCAGAAGGAATGACTTATTGTGAGGCTGCCACGATCCCTGCTGTGGCTTCCACCGCTTATATGTGCCTTATCCAAATGGCTAAGTTGGCCAAAGAGGATACTATACTTATCCATACTGCATCGGGAGGAGTCGGGATTTGTGCTGTTCAAATGGCACAATCAATCGGTTCCAAAATAATCGCCACAGCTGGATCTAAAAGGAAACGAGCTTATCTAAGGAACTTGGGGATCAAATACATTTATAACTCCCGAAATACGAATTATGGAGCTGAGATCCGAAGGGACCTTGAAGGGAAGGGAGTGGACGTGGTGCTGAATTCCTTAACAAGTGCCGGTTTTAAGGAGGCGTCCCTCCAAGTTTGCAACCCCGGAGCTCGTTTCATTGAAATGAGTAAATTAAACACGTGGACGAATGAGGAAGTGGCTGTCCTTCGACCGGATGTCAAGTATGACATCGTTGACCTCTCAGCTGAAGAGGGTCTTGGAAAAATCATACAGCATGTTCACTCTGCTATGAAAGATGCAATAATTACTTCCGTTCCTTACGTCCGGTTCGACGTCTCCGAGATCCGAGATGCCCTCACTTATTTACAAAAGGCTAAACATATTGGGAAGATTGTTTGCGTGATGCCGGAGTCCCAGACGGAGTCTCAGATTCTCACAGCTGCAACTCCAAATGGATTAACAATTCCAATGTTCAATGACCAAAGTACTTATCTGATTACGGGTGGATTGGGTGGAATTGGAATGGAAGTGGCCAAGTGGATGGTCCAGACTGGAGCCAAGAACGTTGTCCTCGTTGGACGGTCTCCTCCAAATGATAAAGCATTGGACGAGATTCGAAGGATGAATTTTAATGGAAAAAATGTCATAAGTTTGCAATACGACGTGGGAGACAGAACTCAATGTCAAGAGTTGTTGGACAGAATAAAAAGTGAAGAACTAAATCTTCCAACACTTCGTGGAGTGATGCATGCCGCTGGAGTCCTCTCCGATGCAGCATTTCCAAATCAAACTTGGGAAAAGTATCAAACAACATTCAATCCAAAAGTAAATGGGGGTTGGAACCTTCACGAACTCACCCTCAACTATCCTCTTGAACATTTTGTCATGTTTTCATCAGCCGTGTCATGTTTTGGATCCCCAGGTCAAAGTAACCACGCCTCCGCGAACTTCTTCCTCGACTCTTTAGCCACTTATAGGAACTCTATCGGACTCCCCGCAAACACCATCAATTGGGGACAATGGGGTCAAGTGGGTGTGGCAGCGAATATGGAAGTCGTTGGCATCAAACCTTTCTCCACCCTTCAAGGCATCTCAGCTATGGAGAGGGTGTTGAAATCTCAAAAGCTCCAGGTTTGCGTTGCAGAGGCGGATTATGGAATTTTCAGGAAGGTATTTCCTAGTTTAAGAAAATATCTGGAGGAATTGAAACAAAATCTAGGAGGCACCTCGACTGAGCTTTTAATATCTAATGAGCAGTTTTGGAACGATTATGACGGAGCAGAAAGTGAGGAGGCTAGGCTTGAATCAGTGAAGAAATTCTGTAGAATAATCATCCGAAGCATTTTGAAACTGGACAAAGATGATCCCCTCAACGACGATGATAACTTCCAAGATCTCGGCATGGATTCTTTGATGATGATCGAAATGAAGAATGTACTCCAGTCATCGCTTGGAAAAAGAGCCACAATTACGGTTAATTCTGTCAAAGACTCCAACACAATCAGTCTTCTGGCGAGTCGACTTTGTCAGTTGTTGTCCGGTGGGGAAGAAGTGGCTCCACCCACTCGTGAAGAACTCATTGAACTAATCAAGGTCGACTCCCAACTCCCACAAACTATTCAACCCTCAACAAATGATTCAGTGAAGCCTTCTGAAATACAAATCCTGTTTATGACGGGTGTAACCGGGAATTTGGGCCCTTATCTCCTCAGAGACGTTTCTCAACGAACTTCCGTGAGTAAGATTTATGTCCTTGTGCGAGGGAGCAAGGCTATGTCTCCAGAGGAAAGACTACAAAAGGAACTGTCGTCAAAGGGACTGCTGGATGAGACTAGGATGGACAAGGTAGTGGTTGTCCAGGGCTCGATGACCCAGCCTAAACTTGGAATGGACGAGGAGACGTACGACCAGTTGTCTCAAACTGTCGAAGGGGTGATCCATTTGGCAGTCAAAGCCAATTTCGTGGATTGTTATATGAAAAACGATAAGAATGAGAATGATATCCGAACTGTAAATGTCAACGGAACGCTCAACCTTCTGGAATTCGTAGCTGCAAAACGGACCAAAGTTTTATTCCATGCTTCATCTCTTGTGGCAAGTGGAAGATTGGACAAGGACGGAACTATTTCTGAAGAGTGGCCATTGCAGGGCGAGTTTGACGAAATGGTTAACCTTGCTTATCCAATTTCAAAATATGTTTGTGACAGACTCATGGCTGAAGCTGTCGAGCGAGGCTTTCCGATTAAAGTACGTTAAAGCTCAAGAAATATATTTTTACTGTAGCTTCTTCGCCTTAAATTTTGAAAACATCATTCCCTCATTGTGTATATTCCAGGTATTTAGATTTCCAGCAGTGGGTGGGGACAGTTCTTCAGGAGCAAACGTTAATTATGATAACAACCAACTGATGCTTCGGTTGATGAGTTATCTACACGTTGGGATGATGCCTAACTTACCACTTCCCTTCTTCATACTTCCTGTAGACATCTGTAGTTCCCTTTCCTTACAAATATTCTTTGACGACCACACCCCCAATGAACTCTATAATGTTTACAATCCCCATGCCCACAATGAAACTGAGCTGGTCCTCATTACTCAGGAGTTGGGCTACAAGGTGGATATCGTGGATCCCGAAAACTTTCGACAAAAGATGAATACTTACGAGGACTCCAAGTTGATCCACTTTTTGAAAGATTTTATCGAAAAGGAAGATGCTCAAGAACGGTATCGTAAAAATCTGCCCATAATGTTGCAAGCTTGGGAAAAGAATCCAGAAAAGGCCTTCCTTAGCAAAAAGTTATGCCAATTCATTCCTGAATATCCCTCAGGAGTCGAAAATAGTTTGGCAATCATCAAAAGAGATCTTCTGTTTGCCAAAAAATCAGGAGTGTTTGCCCAATTTGGAATTTGAATACCGTATTTTTCCCGAACCCCAACATTTTAGCCAGACCCAACATAATCCTTTCTTTTCTCCTTTTTTCGAATCACCGACTTCCCAATAAATCCCTCATTTTGAAAAAACACTTGCTCAAACTCTCCTCAAATATGAATATGAATGAACATGCCAATTATTAATAAAATAATAAGCTGAAAATTAAAATAATCTGACTTGTCAAACTTTGTTGGAATGGAAAATCTCTCATTTCTTGTCGGTTTCGATAAATCAACTTGCTAAATGTTTAATAATGCCAATTATATTCAAAAATTCAAAAGACAATAATTTCTGAGACGGTTTTCACAGATTTGGATTTTACAAGATCAAGATGATCTATGAACCCACGGAAGGCATGGACAGAAGAGGAGCTAAAAGTTTGTCTATGCACGGATTGTATTGAATTATCTTTATTCAGTGTAATTCCCAATTAATGTCAAAGGGTCTACATTTTGTAATTGGTTGTCGTAAAAAGGACCCTTATGTTTCACGCGTCATAATTTATAGCAAGTGGAATTTTGGACAAAGAGGGTAATATTTCTGAGAAATGGCCTCTCCACAACTGTTGAATATATTCTACATCTTTTAATCCTCTCTGACCTTTTAATTTCATTACTTTAATGAGCTTGGGATGGGTAATTTTTTTTATTAAAGCTTGCGTAGCAAAGCTTTATGTGAATGCACGGTCCTGCTGTCTGTCTGTCTGGCTGTCCGTCCGAAAGTAAATCACTATCGAACCGTTGTACTTTTTTGAATTCTGTACATAGATATAACGGAACTGCATTCCGTTAAAAAATGGGATGAGAGTTGAGAGAGCAGTTCAACTTGGTACATATCCACATACCTTCTATCAAACTTTATAGGGTAGATTACCGTATTTCCGGAAATAACTCCCCCCTCTAAATAACTCCCCCCTGCAAATGAGACCATTGAAAATTAACTCCCCCGGGGAAGTTATTTCCGGAAATACGGTAATCGTGTACGACATGTACAGCGACGTTACAATCCATCTTACTTTTCTTGTGTATTAAACTAGGTAAGTATTGTGTATTTCGGAGTAAGAGTAAACATTAACCACAGCAGTTTACCATGAATATGTCGTAGATTAGATTAAATCCATTATGGATACCATCACTTCTACTAATTACCCGTTATTATAATTATTTTGGTTGGGGTGCTGCAGTTTTATCTCACCAGTTTAATTCTTCCTTTAAGGGAATAGTAATAATCTTATCTGATAAGCCGGATTAGTAGAAAGCCAAGTTGGAAAAGGTTCCATGCCCCCCCCCCCTCTTTAACCCTTTTTCCAATAAAATTACCTGAAAAAGGTTCGTTTTTTTCTAGCAATGCTAATTTCCTATTTACCAAACTGTAATGCTGGGCACTAATATCTATCCCCGGGCATCGTCCGTACACAAATACAAAACAAACATAATCATTGTCCTTTACAGTAAACGTTCAACAGCAGACCACGACCACGGAAGAAAGAAAGACCTTTTTCAGGTCGATGGTCATGTAGTTCTACTAGCAGTAGCACTATCACAAAATAGAAAGCAATTGGATTTACAATATACATTCTAAATTCCCCAGGGAAAAGGGGGCCCACAGGCTCAAAAAGATTTGGATTACGTGAAATATTCTCGGATAAATAAGACGGTCCAGTTGAGCTGTCTTTCTTAGTAATACATTTTAATTAAGAGGTGTGTACAAGGAAAAACTGGAAGGGTTCTTTACAATCTACAAATCTCAATCTGAATAGCCATAATATTTCATCTCATCATCATTTTGATCCCAAGATAGAATAATCTTCAAGATCCATAGACACAGGAAGGAAGGGAACGGAGTTATTGAGATCTTATCTCTGTCACTTCAATATTTTTATATATAGGACTAGGACTCTTTTTGTGTTCGTCCAGGAGAAAAACAGCCTTTATGCTCAGAAGCAGCAGCTCTTTCTGAGATACGGACAAGCACCCATTTCACTTTCTTTCCATTATAAAAGTTATAAACTTTCTCTTACTCTTCTGAATAATATGTTAATTATTGTATAGTATTATGCAATTAAATTATTTGGTTTACTCCAAAATCCTGTGTGGTTCAAAAGGGCAGTCTTTTTCCAAGATGGACAGACACAATCTTATGGTCTGTTGTAGTAAACTGTATAATGGGTTCAAGGAGAAAGATATGCAGTAATAAAAAGTACATAGGTATGGATGGTCGGAGTTTGGTGAAGAAGGGACTTGTGTAATGATATATGCTCCAGAGAAATAAAGCTGGATGGATAAGAACACTTTCCTAGAAATACAGACATAGCATAGTGTATATTTCGAAAGTATTAAGGTTTCTATACTATAGAGTCTTATTTTAGTGATGATAATAAAGAAGTTAGGCTCTTCCAGCTAGATGCTGACCTACTTCCGGATCTTTCAGACATAGGAAGGAAGTCATATAGAATCCCATCTAGGAATACTTCCTCTGGATGGGCACATCCATGGACGACATTTCACCCGATTTGTTTTCCTGATTTGTAACTTGGATGGTTGTTGATGGGATTTAGTAGGATTAATGGCACTGTTAGGGGTAAAAGTTCAGGTTTAAAAGATGTAGACAAGGTTCCGTGAAACAGAGAGAAAGTTAGGGAAAGTGAAAAGATATTTTACAAGTTTTAAAAAAATAAACACAAAACAAAACTATACAGCTCAAAACGACGGAATTTACGTAATTTAAATAGATAGTCGATGCTTTTAAATAATAACAGAAGCTGAGAATATTGAAGCGTTCCCTGTTTAGATTTCGTTGACGCGTTAAAAAGGCTCTACTTAGAGCTTATTCAGGATTGATTTTAAGGGTACAAGGGGTACTTATGTGTTTAAGAATCACACCAGCTTAACTTACCACCTAAAAGATAACAAGAGGAGGGTTCATATTTCAGCCTGCAACATTCTACAGTAAAATGAACGGGAGTAAACCTTTTATCCGATATGGACGCTCCCCAAAGGGTTCTTAAACTGTATTAAATATCGAATAGTAATATTTCCTAGTATTGCGGATGAAAGAAGAGAGTAAGTTGGAGAGTACCTCTTCCAGTTCCCAGGTTACTATTCCCTAATTCCATATAATGGACTGGGAAACCCGGAGTGGGACACATAATATTTCTGGGAGTAACTTTCCCAATGCCCGGGTAGTCCAGCTATAGGGAAGTATGTAGGGGAGAGAGGGGGGAGTCATGCGCTGGTCTCTATGATGCAGTGGGAAAGGGGGTGTGCCCCAGAGTCCCGGACCAGCTAGACTCATGGGCAGCCAAGCGATCGATAAGGAAGAGCAACTGGTTGTCATCCAGACACATCAACCAAACCTCATAACCTATACACGCTTTCCACAACTCAATAATATCTCCGCTTATCCTCATTTAATTAACCAATTATCAATAATTATTCCCCGAACTCTACCTATCTTTCTAACAACTCTTTATTTCATCAACCTTTCCCAATAATAACTCAGCAATCCTTTAATAAAATAGTTCAAACTACCTGAGGGATATTCTCATTTGGGACGGGTCTCAATTTACGTACATTTAGTTAGGTTCCTCTTCATGCGTCATCACATCCTTATCTTCAGCATTTCCGAACACTTTTTGATAAGTGACGTTGGGATTTTATTTCCGAGCACAAAAATCGGAGAGGCTGGAAACTCTTAGGCTAAGATTATAAACGGGTTGCAGTGAATCCACAAGTTTCCATTGTAAAAATACCCTTAATTTTTCCTGGAGAAAGTTCCAGGTTTCTGAAAAATGTGTGTCCGGGAACTGTTTTTGGTACGAGAAGTATGGAAATGTTGAGTAATTTAGGGAATAAGAGAGTTCCAAAGGCCCGGAAGGTTGTTATCGATGGTTGTAGTTGTTTGATGGAAGGATTTGTGGGAGGAGGAACTGGATTAGTTTAAGGGAGAAGGGGTGTGGTCCGGGAGGAGGGTCTCTAAAGGTTGAGGCAAGGGAGTTGGAGGGGTCCCTTGGAGGAGCCAAGGGCCCCAAAACGCGAGATGAATAACATCATGATGTCCCCGAAGATACAGCGGTCAATCCGGATTAATGATGCTCAGATTTTTATGCTGGCGGAAAAGGCCCGGTTTGACCATGCTCTTGCTGGATATCTTCATAAAAAATCTAACGGGGCTGGCAAGTGGACCCGAAGATATTTCATTCTTTTTCAGGTACACTTTTTTTTATCCCTTAGGCTTTAGTTGTTGAAAAATCATGTATACTTACTTTGGGTATATATCCTCTTCTGCATTGCGCATTCATGTATAAAGCGCTTCAATTCTTAAATGCAAAACGCTTATTACTCTAAGAATGCTATTACAAGTCTCCTACTTTTGTTGCATTGGAGGGCGGACAAATAGAGCCATTTGACGTAGATGAACTCGACCAAACCCAATTAAGATTATATAATTAATCGGTTTGAAGGATGAATACATTTTATAGGATTTAATGGAGCTAGATTTCCGAGCAGAATTGGTATAATAATACGCGGCTATCATAATGAGGGTGGCTTATAGTCGAGGCAATCATGGTTGATGATTGATAATCGACCAATTTACTTAACTAGTGTGTATTCTAAAATAAGTAGCGTCTGCATGTATATATAAAAGAAAGTATGGAGATCTGTGGCAATAAACTAAGGTTGCTCTTATCAAAATATATCTAGAACTTGCTGTTTTATTTCGAATCGGAAAACGGGGTCAGACCTTCCGGGGTCATTCTTTTAGAAGGTTGCTATTGTGAACGGCTCATTTTGAAGGATAAATTTGTAAGTAAATCCCTCCATATATAGGCGAACCTTAACCAAAGTTTTGTTTAACTTGGGATTAATTAGGGCTAATTGGTGGTATTTTAATCATATTTAAGTATTCGTTTGGAATAACTTATCGGAGAGAGAACCTCCGTCATTATGAGTTGAGGGCTGAATCCGAATCCGACTGCAAAACTTGGATTGATGCCATAAGAACGGCCAGGTTGGACTTTATTATTAGAAATATATATTCAACTTTCCCTTTTACCATGTTTTCATTTAATTAAAGGTAATTTATTGTTGTGAAGTCTGTCTAACTGTAAGTATATACCATTTACTAGTTTTAACAAGCTCCTGCTCCAGAAGGAGGAATTGGAACAGAAATATCTCCATCTTCTACAGGTAATTACAATTCCTCCAATACTCATTTTACTTTATCTTGTTTATAAAACTCCAATGTTTGTGACTTGGTAGGAAATTGGGATTATTATTTTTAGAACAAAAAAAACGTATGCAAATTTAATGGAGATTCCTTATAAATAATTATAAATTAGGAAGGTTTCTCTACCCAAAAAAAATCAATAATAATTTGAACTAAAATGTAGGGTATTTAACTAGAAATAAAAGTCAATGTTTTTAGCCTAAAACCTACAAACGTATACCTATAAAGCAGGAACTGGCCAAAGAAGTTTGTGAAGTTCTACGAAACACATTTGGTTTTTGTGCAAAACAAAAGCAAACCAAGAATTAATTAGCCTAAAGAATGATGAGGTTTCTTCCCAAAATAAACATTAATGAACAATCCACGCAATGTATCCCATATGCTATCGCATGGCTTGGAAGGAATCATGTCAAAGTTGTTAATTATAACTTTTTTACAGATTGTGGAGTCCGAGAAGACAGCAAAGTGGCAATATACCGTTCAATGTGAACAGTTGGCATCCGAAATCAAAAAACTCCGATCCGAGGTAAACGATAATTAATTATATTATAATACAATAATAATATAGTACAAGTGGTAGTAGTAGTATTAGGAGTAGAAGTAGTAGGCATAAGTTTTGGTAGTAGTACCTAGTACAAGTATTAGAAATATACATTGGTAGTAGTAGTTGTAGTATAGTACAGTCACAGTAGAAATCGTAATAGTAGTAGAAGTAGTTGAAGTAGTAGAAGTTGAAGTAGTAGTAGTTGAAGTAGTAATAGTAGTAGTAGTAGTAGTAGTAGTAGTATAGTAGTAGTAGAGGTAATAGTATTAGTAGTAGTAGTAGTAGTAGACGTAGACGTAGTAGTAGAAGTAGAAGTAGTAGTAGTAGTAGTAGTAGTAGTAGTAGTAGACGTAGACGTAGACGTAGTAGTAGAAGTAGAAGAAGTAGTAGTAGTAGAAGTATAGTAGTAGTAGAAGTAGTAGTAGAAGTAGTAGTAGTAGTAGTAGTAGTAGTTAAAAGCTGTATTTACCTGAATATAGTTTAGTAGGGAGGGAGAGTATGGGGATGAGTTATGATGGGGTTTTATTAATAATGATAATGTTAATTGAGACATTATAAAAGGTATAAAGAGGTGGAAAGTGTGTCTAGGAGGGAGAGGGGGGGGGGGGGTGGGGGGTGGGAGAAGGATGGACCTGTTGTCGGGCAATGTTGGATTTGTGTTTAGAGAATAAATTACACACTTTCCCGATGCTTTCCCTTCCCGAGTTATTATTAGGGAATCTACATATAATTAAGTTAAAAGGCTACTCCACTCACTCCTCCTTTCCTTTGCCCAACTTTACCCATTATTCTGTAAGGATGATGGACACTTTACTCCAAAACTACAAACTTCAATCCAATTAACCTTTTCACTCAATAGCAACTTTACTCTACTTTCCATGATAATCATCCACCTCTACCTCTCTCTCTTACTTTCTATGAAATATCTACAAGTTTTGCCATAATGACTATCGTTTCGCTTTAATTCCGCACATCCCTTTAATCAGTAGGACCCCGCAGAAATAAATAGGGATAGAAAAACCCCGTATTTTTTGTATACTCTTTCCAAAAAAGGGAAGGAAGTGCCCTGCCGTAATACTTAGGCTTGATTCCTTATTCCCTTCTAATATAGTTATGTGCCCTGAAGAAGGAGTGGCGGTTGGGGGGAGGGGGGACTCAGACTTCAACCGGAGCCAAACCTGGAGAACCCCTTGATTCTGAAGATTTAAAAAAAATTAAAAAGGTCCAAAGTTTCTTCCGAGGTTGGCTTTGTCGACGGAGGTGGAAACAAATCGTGGAAGAGTACATCAAATCACCTCATGCCGAAGCTATGCGCAAACGAAACAGGTTAACTCTACTTAATTCCCTCATAATAGACCGCGGCGTATGCATAATTAAATTATGTTATGAAGCATGCTTAACAGGGGATAGAAGCCCCTGTTTAACTTGCAAAGAATGGCGTGTGGCTTAATCAAGGCCTCGACCCTATTGTCAAGGAATTACCCTAAACCCTCGCCCATATGCCGCCCTCGTTAAGTACACCGCACGCCTATCCTTTACATGTTAAAGGGTATCTCTCCCATGTTAAACATGTTTAAAAGCATCTTTTTTGGATGCCTTATTTCCCTTTTTAATTCCTTCCCCGGAATAATTCCCCCTCCGGTTTAATTCTCCTCTACTTTTCCAAATTAAAAGTCCTTTCTTGTCCATGTGAATGTAATTTATAATTTTCCCATGGGAGTAGTAAAGCCTTAGGGGAATCAAAACGGTAAATAGAGTCTACAAGCCGCGGCGTATGGGCGAGGATGTAGGAGGGTAGTACTGTAATGAACCTTAATTTCACCCAAATAGTTCTAAACCTGGATGTAATTTTATTGTTTTCAGTTTGGTATTTCGAATGGTTGAGGCTGAAGAGGAATATGTGGAACAATTGGAGATAGTTGTTAGTGGTTTCCTCCGACCGATGCGAATGGCAGCGAGTTCAAAGTCACCCCCAGTGACCCATGAGGACGTTTCCTCAATCTTCCTCAACGTGGAAACCGTCCTATTCCTCCATCAAATCTTCCTCAAGGGTCTCACAGCTCGAATAGAGCAGTGGCCCACCCTTGTCCTAGGTATAGGCAAGTAACCATATTCCTCACATTACAAAACCACACCCACCCAATATACTCTCTAGGTCGAGGCAGGGAGGACTCCAGGGACTCTATTCTTAACTCTATCTATCTCTCTATCTCTCTATCTATTAAACTCTTGTTCGACTTGACCCCTTTTTATATCATCTTTTTAGTCATACTTGACCTTTAACCTCAACCCCTTAACTCCCCTTCAGGGATTTACTCCTCTATTTTTTTTTACAAAGGGGCCTTTCTTAAACCCTTTCCAGCTTACCTTAATAATAGTTAAAAATCCAGTTGAATTTCAATTTAGAAAAATTAAAAAAATCCCCTTAATATTTCTAAATATTTGTTTTCCTAAATATTTTACCCATCAAGATCCTATCTATTTCATAGTCTTTTTATATTTATATTTCTAAAAACCTCACCTCCTCTTCCTTTTCTAAGCCTATACGACCTGTCCTTTCTGTTCCTAGCTAAAAAGTCTGGGTTCTAAAACTAAAATCGATCCCCCAAGTCCACTGATTGATTGATTGAGTATTGATTGCCTATTTATTGATGGCAGGGAGTAAGTTAAACTTTTAGAATGATATTCCCGCATGCTTATCAATCCTCTTGCTTGTTCTGCTATGCTATCCTCCACCGTATAAATAAAAATTCACCCCCTGTCTTACTTGAATGCTTGCTTACCCAGCAAAAATACTGTATACATACACCTTTAAAAAATAATAAAGAAATGACTGCCTCTAAAATGTATTACAAGGAATTAAACTGAGTGAGTGTGCCTTAATTCTTCCGTATCTTGCCCGTTATTTAGCCCAGTCTGAATGCTTTAGAGATGAGAAAATGCAGCATGGCTTTGTTTTTAATTAAAGTAATAATTAATAAATTGTTGAGTCTGTTGTGGAACCTTGTAGTGTTGTTTGTTCGTGGTGGAATGAGAGCCTTGCGTTGAATATTTATGAACCACTTCAAGCCTTTAATTAATAATTATTATTATATCAAAAAATAATTAATTAAAACTGAACCAGAGACATGAAGAGTAAATATTTTTGGAAGGAAAGATTAGCATTTGGTTATATTTTGAGTGATTTGTGGGATTGTTAAAGTATGAGGAATGAGGATGAAGTATAAAAATAAGGATAAGCATCATTATTCATAGAGATAAATGTATTATTATAATTATCAAGAATCCGCCCCACCCACCCACACGGTCAACTTATAAACATTATTGGTCTGTTCTTCACTCGCTTTAAACTATATATCTTTCTCGAACCACACCCACTCACGACCTTTAACCCCAAAAGTATCCACCCATCTTGATGTTATCTGTCTCTGTCTTGTGATCTGATCTGTGCTTTACATCCATCCATACCTATTTTATTATAATCTCTCTACTTGTTTCAATATGGGTCATCCTTCCAAAATTAACGCATTTTTACAAACAAAATTTAAAGTCTTTTGAAGATTTGTTTCCAGTAAAAAAAAAATACAAAAGGTCTCTTATACTTTTTTTTAGTCATACTCCGTCCGGTTAGGTTTTGTAAAATTGCAAAAAAAAACCTTGGAACTTATTGAACTTATTTCTTGAACTTTTTTTGAAATTCTGAAACTTAATTTCTGTTAAGAATCCATCATTAAGTGGCCGTATGACCTGCCGAACTTGTTTTTTTTGTGGTGGTTTGCCTAAGTGTAATGTGACCTCTTCTGTCTGTGACCTCTTCTGTCTGTGACCTTTGGTCATCTTAATAAGTCCTCTTCTTGGTTAACCCTCCGTCCTACATTTCCTCCATAAATGCCTTCTACTTCGTCTAGACCTGTAACTTTTAATCGCCTATCCCTCTCTTTCTAAACGCGAGCTGCTTTAATAAAAAAAAACCCTTTAAAAACTGTACTTTACTGACTGGTCACTTTCAAAAACATTCCTTCACCTTCTATGTCTTTAAAGGAATCCCTTACTACTACTACTACTACTACTACTACTACTATTTTACTACCAGTAAAAGTACCTAGTTCTATCTATCTAGTTCTGGACAATCACCGGACAATCTGCTTCACTCCACTAAATTATGACACTTACAAGCACAAACAAGTCGTTACCTCAAAATAAAGAACTACCACCCCCAAACCCCGGTTTTAAAGTGTGATGGAAATGGTTAAGAGTATCCTACAAATTAATAACTAAATTATTAATTAAAGTAAACAATAAAAATTAAGGATAGGAAGGAGGCTTCTCTTCAGATTTTGAATGATGATGAGGATGATAACGTACGGCTTCTCATGTCCATTGTCCTTTGATTTATTCTGTTATAAAGTTAGATTAAGCAGTAGTTGTAGCAAAGTAATGTAGACTGCTGAATTAGCCTTTCTAAAAAGCTAACCGCTGTTGAGTCAGTTATTTAATTAGAGATTATTATAAATATGTTTCTTAACAAAGTATGAAGATGTATTAATAATATTAACATTGGTTGTTGATGGGGATTCACAGGGGACCTTTTCGACATGCTTTTGCCCATGCTGTCCATTTACCAAGAGTATGTCCGCAATCACCACTACTCCCTTCAGGTAATAGGAATCCATTCAATACATACCCTAAATCCTCGCCCATATTCCGCCCTCGTTGATTAACCTATCCTTTACATGTTTAAAGGGGTCTGTCTCCCATGTTAACCATGGTTCTAAACATGTTTCTCTGCATACATAAGCCGCGGAAGATGGGCGAGGATTTTGTTAGGGTACTTTATGGAGTTTATAAAGTAAACTATTGTAAACGTGCAGGTATTGACGGAGTGCAAGCAGCAGCCCCAATACGCCCTCATGTTGAGCCGTTTAGAAAATAAACCAGCGTGTCAAGGACGCTCTCTAGAAACATATCTTACATATCCGATGCATCAGGTCTGTACCTTTATTACGTCCATCAATGCTGCTAAAATTAGCAAAACAAACGGCACACAGCTCGAGATTAGAAATGGTTTATGACGTGATAATTAATTCGTAGATTCCACGATACATCATAACGCTCCACGAACTGCTGGCCCACACCCCTTATGACCATGTGGAGAGGAAATCTCTAGAGAATGCCCGAGCTCAACTGGAAGAATTATCCCGACAAATGCATGACGAGGTGAGCGAGACAGAGAACCTGAGGAAGAACCTGGCAATCGAACGAATGATCGTGGAAGGTTGTGACATCCTCCTGGACGTAAATCAAGTCTTTGTTCGTCAAGGTTCTCTAATCCAAATGATGGATTCTGGGAGTAAAAAAGGCCGGACGGCTCGAATCCTAAAACCCGAGAAGGAAGCCGTTCGCCAAGCATTTCTATTCTCAAATCATTTGATCCTTACAACAAGGGCGGCTAATGGACGACTCCATCTTGTTCCTCATATGGGAAAAATCCCCCTAGCTGACGCCACTCTTATTGAAGATCCTTCGGATAATAATGAACCGGATATGAATGACGATGTTTCCGTATCTTCCCATTCTTCTTTCTCCGACTCGTCCAATTCCCAACTTATTAAGAAATGTCAGCAGGCGGCTGTAGGACCTGAGAACCCCCATTCCGGGTTGGACTTTAAGATACTTTTGGATACGAAGAATGGACAAGTTACGATCCACCTTGTGGCACCCTCGGCTCAGGAGAAACATGCTTGGACCTCGGATATTAGTCAATGTATGGATAATGTCCATTTTAATGACCTTTTGCACGGGTCGGACTCGGCCTCGGTCGCTGTTCCACATTCTGTCAGATCCGATCCCAAACTCTTTAAGGATGATGTGGATATTCGGTTCTCGAGGACGCTTAATTCATGCAAGGTTCCACAGATTCGGTATGCTACGCCTATGAGACTTCTGGAGAGACTTACGGATCTTAGGTTCCTTAGTATTGACTTTTTGAACACTTTTCTGCTCACTTATCGGGTCTTTACGGACTCGGTTACCGTTTTGGAGGCTCTTAAAAAGGTTTACTATAATGCGGAACCGTTGGACTCGGGAAATGACAAGTATGATTTTTACTCCATCTTATATGATATAGATATCTTGTTACAAACTACCGTATTTCCGTTTTAGCTCCCCATTTAATTGTGCCCACTTTAATTGAATTTGCACTCGTAGTCTTTTCAAGTAATTATCAATTTTTAGTTTCAAACAATAGCTTCCCAGGGAGTTAAAACTGGAAATAAGGGTTGCCTAATGCCAATTTATGACATACTGCTGAGATATTTTAATATCTCTTGTGGCCTCCTCGGCTTGCCTAACGATATGCAAATGTGGCTTACAGTATGGATGGAATAATCAAAGAAGAAGACGTCCGTCTGGATGTTGAGGGTTATCGACGAATCTCAACAACCTCGACGGTGTCAGGATACGGGACGGAGAGTGACAGAGATCCCAGCCAAATGTACGACTCTGCCAAGGGTCCTCATTGGAGATGGAGCTATAGAAAAAGTCAGTCTATTTTTATATATTTTAATTACTTTCCAATTAATTAATTTCTATAATAATACCTTGTTTTTTCCAGTGGAAGAGCATTCGAATGCGACGTACCTGAGCCCATCCGGACCTATGAGTCCTCCTGCAAGGAAGAAGTCCGTAACGCTTAAAGTTGAAGACGTAGGTGGGCATCTGCTGGTTCCTCCTGGAGCTCCTACTAATTCATCTTCTAGTGAAACCCTCACAGAACATGTAAGAACGTTGGCCTTTAAACCCCAGAAATCCTAGGCCAATTACGCGTTTAAAATCCTTTTAATTATAATTAATTGGTTGTTATCCAGACTGCATCAAAGAAACGGCATTCCAGCATAACTTCCGAGGCTTCCGAAGGGTCCGAGTCTGAAGAGGAGGATGTGAAAAAGCCAAGTGAAACCCTAAGTGCCGTTAGTTGTAAGTCAAATTCATAGGCGCAACCATTGGGGGTTTATGGGTACATTGTACCCACTATAGTTTTATTCAAATGTACCCTACTGAAGTTCCTGAAAAGCCCTATCCTTTATATGTTAAACAGGCTACGCCCAGCCCCTCTCAGCCACACCCCTTCCTATCCTTTAATGACATTTGTACCCCCTCGTGGTTGCGCCTGTGGTCAAGTTAATAATAAACGAATGAGGAGGTTGAGATTTGCTAATAACTTTGTGGGTGTGGTTCGTCCAGCTCCAGCGCAAACAAGGAAGGCCTCTTCTACCTCAATTTATGCAGCGATTTTGCAGCGCCGAGCTTCCAAGCAGCGCCCTTCGTTTGTGGAATCTGAGATGGGAGCCAGTTCGACGCCTCGCTCATCCTTCCAAACTCACGGATCGGAGTCACCCCAAATGAGCTCTAAGGCGGGGGTGGTGGTCACAAGCTCCAGGCAGTCTCAACGGAGGTCAAGTAGCGCTTCTGCGGCTGCCGCTTTCGCAATCGCCACGGCGGGGTCAACCAATTCCCGGATGCCGGGTCAAACGGAGATTGTCGTCCCGGAAAATGAAGAGTTGAAATTTGTTCGACCTAGAAAGGAGAGCGTCCTTTCCTCCGCGGCTACTATGCGGGTTCTCTCAGTATTAAGACATTGGGTGGCTAAACACTCACAGGACTTTGATGATCCTAGACTTAAGGACTTGACTGTGTCCTTCCTAGAAGATATTTTATGCTCTCCGGCCCTCCTTCCTGCAGAAAATAAGGCGGCTTCACAGCTTCTTAGGATGCTCACTCGGGAGGAGGTCAAAAAAATTGACCTTTGTCAACTTCTTGCTCCAGTTCAAGTAAATAAATCTTGCATTTCGAAACTTTTTATCCTCTTTTTATTGCTATAATATATAATATTCTACAGAGCAAGGAAACTATCGAGACATTATCTGCTTTGGAGATTGCTGAGCAAATGACCCATTTAGACCACGAGATATTCGTCGCCATTCGCTCAGAGTGAGATTAAAAAAAATACATGAAATAAAAATCTTCTAGGGTTCTTGTTTTTTTAAAATATGAATTAATTTGTAAATGGTTTTGCAGAGAATTCCTTAGCCAAGCTTGGACAAAAGAGGATAAGGATTTCCGAGCACCCCACATAATGCTTATGACCCGCAGATTCAATGAAGTTTCTAGACTCGTCGTCTCAGAAATCATGCGACAACCCAACCAACTTGGGAGACTTCAAGCGATGGAGAAATGGGTCGCTGTAGGGGACATTTGTCGTGTTCTCCACAACTTTAACGGGGTACTCCAAATATGCGCTGCTTTCACCAACTCTGCGGTCTACCGGCTCAAAAAAACTTATGACAAGTTATCAAAAACTGTAAGTGACCCTTGACCTTCCACCTAAAAGTACCTAGAGTATAATATTCCAATCTGGTGTGTTTATTTGCGTAGACGAAAGGGATGCTAGACCGACTTCACAGTTTGGTAGGTAGTGACGGTCGTTTCCGTGGGTTGCGTGAAGCCCTACATCGGGTAGATCCCCCGGGGATCCCGTATTTGGGTATGTACCTGAGTGACATGACCTTTATTGAGGAGAGCACACCCAACTTTACTCCAGATGGACTGCTCAACTTTGCCAAGATGCGGATGATAGCCCATGTAATCCGAGAGATTCGGCAGTTCCAGCAAACCCCATATAAGATTGAGTACTGTGCCAAGGCAAGTAGTTATCTCAGGGACCCTGCCCTTGTCCTTGATGACGATCAACTTTATAAACTTTCCCTACAAATTGAGCCCAAACAGGCACGACTTACTTCACAATCTTCTACTTCTTAAATCCAAACATTCCAAACTTTTTAAATCCAAAAACAACTGACTTTTTACCCAAAAAATCAATCATACAAAACCTCTTTTTACTCACTCTACTTAAAGCTTATTTTAGGCAAAGTTAATTTTTTCCCAATTTGTTGGGCAATTTATGCCTTTTATCTGCACAAATCTACAACTTTGTCTATAGCTTTTGTAGTTTATTTATATTGGGCAAATGGAGTTTTTTCTAAACCATTTATCAGGTATTATTTATTCCCTAATGCATTTTTACTTAGGAGGAAACCCCCAAAACCCCTTTGTTAAGTTTTGTTTTAAAGAGTATTGAGTATTGAGTACCTTATCACCCGTGATGTTCCGCCTTTCACCACAATTCATAAGTGTCTATTCTGTATAAAAAAAAACGACTACACTAAAGTTGGTAAACTACTGATTACTATTGCTAACTATCTTCCACTATTTAACTCTTATTTAGTTAAAACTAACTGAACTTAAACTGATCGACCTTTACTTCTCTTTCTCTCTCTCATATTCTAACTTTCCAATCTTTACTAACTTATAATCTCATATCTCTTCTCGGTTTTTTAGCATCTTTACTGAAATGCACGGAACAATCTGCTAATATCTAACTACAGTCTGTTGTAATAATTAATATTTACTCTATAAACAAATCGTTAATCATTTTAATGCACTTTAGAAACTAGGGATAGTTTATAGAAAGATGTTAGGGAAAGTATAAAGGGGGAAAGTAGCGTTTAGTTATTTCCAACTTCTGGAAACTGTACAGACAGTTAGCGAATGCTGAGGAAATGTCGGGAAAGTGGAATATTTCCCGATAACTTTGGACAACCTTCCACTGGGTCGAGTTTCGAGTATTCGTACGTTTTAAAATGTAAAGAGACTTTGCTGAGTTTATTGAAGCGTTTTAAAAATAGCATTTTCGAAATTGTGTCTTGTTTAAAAAAATGAAACTAATCCATTGGGTAGATTTTAAAGTAAACGTTAAAAAGGATGTTTTGTAATTAATTTTATTTTATTTTTAATCACTGACTGTGTTATAAATTGTGATCCAGATTTTGTGTGTTGTGTAGAATTATGTTGACAAATTATACCGTAAAGTCCGGACAATTAGCTGCGGCTAATCTAAGGGGAAAAGATACTTTGAAGTATGTTTAACATGGGAGGGAAGCCCTGTTTAACATGGGAGGGATATGTGCGGCTAAATTAACGCGGGCGGCTAATCGTACCGAGTCTACGGTATTTAGAAATACGGTACGGTAGGCAGTTTTACATGTACCACAAACCTAGCTACCAACCTACTTACTTACCTAGCAATAGCATACAACTGGCAACTACTGGTGCTATCGTTAACTTAATATTTCCAGAGCTGAATTATTATTACATACGTAAACTTGTGATAGTTAAAAAGGAACTACTAAAAATGGAGATGGAAGGGATTTTAGTCGGTCGGATTTATGGGCTTTTTTCCTCCATGGATTACTTTACTTTTAAGGTTTTAATTCCATGGGGGAATTATTGCTTGGGAAGGAAATATGGGAAAAACCTTCACATTATTAATTAATTAAATTAAGAATAATTAATTATTTTAATTTTCAACGTTAATAATCTTAGAAGGGGAATTAAAACCGGTAAGCTGGTGTTTAGAAATGGTAAATAAATAATAAGACTAGGCTAAAAAAAAAGGAAACCCATTACAAATAATTAAAAAAGAAGCTCCCATATAAATCTGAGTAATAAAATAGTAGTAATCTGTGTTGTCCATATTAGTTAACTTATAGTTCCGTCTACCAACCAACCATACAGTCAACAGTAGCTGTTTATAGTTAATTAAAGGTCCAAAAAATATAAAGGTAGTAATAAATAGGAATGTAATTGATTACAAAGTAATCCACTAACCAATATATAGCCACCCTTATTGCGTCATGTATAGAATGATATTAACCCTAAAATTAGAATCTCTCCTTGTGATCTCAGATAAGCTTTAATTATAGTGAGTAATTAATTACCAATTACTTATTAAAAGCGTGATGTAAAAAACATACAGGGAGAGGATAAAAATCCCAACACAGCACAGGGGTTTTTATTTATTCGGACCTTAATAGAAATGCATGAAAATTGAAACATAATCATAGATTAAATATTGTAATTAAGGATTACTCTTGAACAAAGAATGTAATTAATTACAGATTAATTCCACCAACAAAGATCTCCACACAAATCAAACAATCATGAATCTATTATTAAGATTATGTGTAGTAATTAAACCCTTTCCCTAAGACTGATCTTATTCCATTTGTCTCACATAGTTAAAGTTATGGGAATTAGTAATTAACGGGTAATTAGTTTCAGAAGTGTGAATGGAGTAAACATTTTATGCTTCCATTTTTATTTATCAACGCGGTTTACCCAACCCCATTCTTATAAAAGGACCTTGACGCTTATAAATTAAGGGCACAAATGGAATTATCTTTTATCTCTTCCTTAAGCCCGTTTTTTCAATATGGTTGCCCTAAAAAAACATAGGAATAAGAGGGGGTGTGGCTGGGCAGCGATGCTGCACATTCCAACCATGGTCTTTTTTTTGTTACCGATTACTTTTGGAGATGAAATTAAACGACTTTGGGGTTTACGCAGAAATTGAATTAATAATATTTTTAAAGCTACGAAACTCCTGATTGAGTTGAGTTGCCAAAATATTTGAGATCCTTGAGCTTCAGCGTTTCTTATGAGTTCCTACCAAAAAGTCTAGACGGGTAAACATTATTTCCATTTTAATTTTAGTAAAGAAAAAAATGTGTGGGATGGAAGATTAGATTTGTGATGTGGAGAAGGTTTAGTTGGGAAATGTTAAACCTTGTGTAGCTCTGTCTCTGTGCGAGGTTTTAATAGCGTTGTTAATTAAGCACCTACTTTTTGATGTAGTTGTGTCTAGTTATAAGGAATAATGATGTTAAGCGAACTTATGTGATGCTCATATCCTGACTTTTAAAAATTAAAAAGAAATGTACACAGATCTGTAAACCCAACGTACTCTTTCTTATTATGTGATCTTGTTCATTATCCCTGGAAATAAAACATAAGAATAAAATCCAATAAAGATAAACATCTAAACTTCAATTTATACTTCAATTGAACTGGTATACTTTAATAATATTGATACTTATATAACGGATTAAGGATTAGAGAGAAAAAGTTTAAAGTTGGCAAGCCATGCAACCGGGTATTTCTCATCCCTCAAACCGGGTACTTGCCAATGCCAACAATAAAGAGTCAATCTTCCTCAATTGAAAGCCCAATTTCCACAATTAACCCAGGATATCCTAGTTTAGTTTCCTGAAGATAAGCATTTCATATCTAACCTGTCACTTTATCTCTACATGGAGAGTTATGCATACAATCCGATAGCCAACCTCACTTAATCAATGAATAACATTTAAAAGACGGAGAAGTCAGCGCAGCATATCCTCAAAAATACTTTTATCACTTCCTCATTAAAGAACCCAGTTATTCTACAATAAAAAGGCCAAAAGCGTATAACTGAGTATAGTTATCAGGAAAGTTATGCTAGGTTGCATAATTATTTTATTCCGCAATAAATAGAAATATATCGTACGAGCGTAGAATATAAATAGTAGAACCCATCCATCATCCTCCAAACCCGCACGGGATCTGGAAAAATAGTAATATAGTTCTATATTTTAGTATAAAAGATGAATAAAGAAGCACGAGGATATCAACTCGGCCACACCCTTCTACTCTCATCAACCTAACTTTTTATCCGACAACGAATGACCCAGGTCAGAGGGACAAACGTAGTTCAAAAACCAATAAATAAATAAATCCCTTCTCATTCCCAGTCAAATCACGTTAATTTTTATTATCAGATATGAACTATATTATTGCTACATGGAAAATTCACTCCATAAACAACATTCCCTGGCATGCCTCCTACTAGCTACTTGAAATATCACAATTAATCCAAATAAATATGTTGCAAAACTACGGTTTTTATTCCACTAAATTCTCCTATTTTTTCAATCCCTAAAATAATTCCACGTGTCTATATCTCTTAATCTCTTACCTTGGCAAATGTATAGTTAGCATGCTTGAATGAAGATGTTTTTAGTAGTTTTAGCATAAAACATCTTGCATGCAAATCAATTGTACTCCATATTCCATTTACTAAAGTCTCTTTTATGTTTAAAAACAAAAGGTAACTCCTGTAATCGTAAATATGTGAAGTTAACCTCATACTTGACACACCAACAGAACTGCCCCAACTTTATAACTGTCTCAACAGTGTCTGACTACTGTCAATCATTATTTTAGCTGCTGTAGTGGTATAAATGTATTAACCCCACTAATGGTAAAATGTAGAATGCTCCACAGAGTTCTAAACCCATTTAATTCATGTATAAGTGACAGTGACAAATGGTCACTTTATTGAACACCCAACCAACCAACTCCACTTCCAATGCAATCTTCACTACTTTTAATAATAATATTATCATTATTATAACAACACTCAACTCAACTCTACTCTACACTTGTTCAAGTGGTTGTCAAACATGATTGGGGAAATGCTGCTTTTATAATTTATATTAAAACCTCTCTCTATATATCCATAATAATTTAATCCCATTTATAAATAGATGAATGATAAATATTGTTCCAACTCGGCATGGGTTAACTTTACACTTGTTAGGTCAAAGTCGACTGTTGACCAGGGGCTTATGCCTCGTTGGAAAAGATAAGTTCAAGTTCTTTCTTTTTTGTCCATCAACAAGATCAGAGCTTGTTGGAAGCCATTCCAGACCTTTTTTAATGGATATTCATACACAAAAAACCCTTGTGAGCATTTCTTCGTCATCCTCAACAATCTTATCTTCCATCGGATCATCCAAGATATCGTCATCGTCATCGTCAATACCGACTAACCACCACGGTAGGTTCATAAACAGTTTAATTTAACTAGAATCACTCGCAAAGTCAGGTCTTCTTTCTCCTGTGCATTTGAAGCTTCATAAACATACTACTTGTCTTATTCATGGATACTTTTAATTACTATTTGCAGAAAAATCAGTGGATAAAAACAATGTGAAGGAATGATGGAGGAATAAATGGTCATTTGTCTATTGTCCTCTTCTCCTACTTGGAACTTTTCCATTGACTGATTAAATATAAACCTTTGGATCTCATTAATCAAGTATAACTATAAGATTAGCAATTAATAATGGAGAGTAAGAGAGAGTCTATAGTTGTCGGAGCAGTTGTCGGAGCAGTTGGAGATAATTATAAAAATGAAGATAATGATGAATTGGTGGAACTGATGAGTAGACAAATAAGGTTAAGAAGATTAGGTCATGATAATGGAGGAGGTTGCTGCTGTTTGAGGAATGATTGTTTCGTGTCACTTGCGACGTCCTCCTACAAGGTCATATTATTAGTGACACTGCTACTACTACTACTTCTGGGGGGACATCCGGTCGAGGGGAGGTCTGTGGACCATAGGTCAAGTACCACTTCCCTTCAGGTCATACAGGTCAGTTTATTTAATCACACATTTCATGTCGGATGTCCAAGTTAGGACCCTATGACTTTCTTAGCGTTTAGCTTCTTCAGTTTCGAATGATAGCTGATTTTATGGGATTGGGTAAAGCGTATGGAATCTGCATGGAATAGGAATACTGGATAAGATGATGTAGGGAATAATAATTAATTAGGTGTGGCTCTGCATGGGAAGCGGACAGGGTGGGTGTGGTTATAGAATAACTTTTAAAAGTTGGACCGGGTGGTTAACCCTAAAAAGTGTGAATAACCTACCAAATCTGGATAAACGCTGGAGGTTAACTGGAGTGTGTTAAAAACGTGGTTCTATTTTTATCTCCCGAGAGAGTAGAATGATTGGGATTTTTATTACTTTTTGCTGATTAAAGGAAGGAAGTTTATTGAGAGTGAGCTTAATCATCCCCACCACTTGTAGAGGTTATCTCTTGTAGATAAGCTACATAGTTTTTAGTAATATCTTAGGAAATAGTAGAGGGATAATAACTAAGCTGTAGTTTTTTTTAGTAGAACAGGACCTTGTCGAGGTTGTTTTAAAATATGAGTGTACCAAAAGGGACCCTAAATGACCTTTAATATTTGACCCTAATGGTTATATAATTTAATTGTGTATACAGAACGCAGCAGCCGCAGCAGCAGGGGTCAGTAGTGGGTCATCCCTCAGTATAATGAGTCCATTGGAAGTTCTGCGACAGAATATGGTACTGGAAATCGTAAGACGGAGACTTCGTCATGCCAAACAGAAACAGCTAATAACCAATAAACAGTACTTGGACATGATCGGATAATTAATTTACATTAAATTAATCACGCGTCCCTAATTAATTTATTCCGCCAGCCCCCCACCCCCCTCCTTCCCCACCTCCTTTTGTACTTGAATCTGTAAATACTATACTAGAATAAGAGATGTGGATTCAATTCAAATAATGCAATGTTAATGTTCAATTATATTATCCATCATACGCTGATATATCCAACGCTGATTCAAAATGTATCAAATGAACGCTCCAACGCTTCGTAAAAACGCTTCCAACCCGCTTTTTAAAAAAAAGGAAGAAATCAAGAAATTAAATGTTTGTGTTGTTCTGTATTAAATTAATTAAATTAGAATATAAGTTCTATTTGTTATTGTCATTTCCAAAATCCATGCAAAATGCAATCGTGTGGGTGGAAGTTAATAAAAATAGGAAGAAATACAATAAAAACAAGCTTGAATTCCTCCTCTACTAAATTTCCAAAACCTGTTAATTAATTACACCGTCATAATTAATTGCATGATTAATGACAAGATGACCGGCAGTTTATCGGGTTTTGTTTGTCATATTAATTGCATAATTCTGACCAGATCGGTTTTGAAACCGTGACCGTTAATACCACGGAATTCACTAGGAACTTTTACATACAGAAATTACATAAAAATAGCGTTTTTAATCATAACAAACCAGTACACTAAATCCTCGCCCATATGCCGCGGCTTGTACTAATATGTAAAAAAAAGATGTTTGGAAGAAAGTTACACATGGGTAAGATACCCCTTATAACATGTAAAGGATAGGCGTGCGGCATAGTAAACGAGGGCGGTTTATGGGTGAGGATTTAGGGTATTTAATTTCAGAATGTTTTTTCCAAAAAAATACTACACTTCATGCATGCAAAATAAACGATCACAGATCACACTCTTATTTTTCCCCGTAATAAAATAGTGGCAAAGAAGCAAGATTTGTGATGTTATCCTTGGGAAAAAATATATATTAACTTAGCAGAGCTCAGGCTTATCTTAATTTATCTTATCTTAACTTACCTTATCTTAATTTACCTTATCTTACTTTAATCTCTAGGATTAAAAGATACAGAATACAACATATTTCAACCATAAAAAGGCCTTATCATTGTGCCAAGAAATTATAGGCAGATTCAGAACTCAAATATGTTTTAACCTGTTTATATATTTTGTACTAAATAGCCTGATAAGGCAGAAGATAAGGTAAGGGGATGTCGGGTGGGAGCCCCAGGGTCACGGGGGGACCTGTCATGATCGTCACTTCCTCGGGGGATGAATCCATTGACCTTGACCCCGTCAAGAATGAAGGTCAACTTCAGCGTAAACCTCCTCCAGTATTTGCGAAACCAACAACAGGGTCAATTTTTTTGGGAGCTGACCTGAACCCCCTGGGGTCCATGCCTCCACCCAAACGTAAGTTGGAGAATTAAATAGGAATAAATCCTGCTAATAGGTAATTAATTACTTTGTAATTAACAATTGTAATTAATTGTTTTTCAGTAAATACGGTTAAAAAGAGCAGGATATTGGTAAATCCAGGGAAGTCTATGGTAGAATGGATGAAACTCCAGGCGGAGGGGGCCTCCGCCCCGATTAAACTCAGGAAAATAGGATTCCAGGAAATGGCCTTGCATTGCACAACCAACGACACTTGGATGGCTTTAAATGGTCTGTTCTCCAGCGTTTTTAAAGAGGTCACAGGTCAATTATAAAATCTGACCTTTTACGCTGATCTTTTTGGTGTAGGTCGTGTCTATGATGTAAGCGAGTATTGCAAGTACCATCCGGGGGGCGTGGAGGAAATAATGAAGGGGGCTGGTCAAGATGGAACTGCTTTATTTAATCAAGTCCACCGATGGGTCAATATCGATAGTATTCTTAAAGGGAGACTTCTAGGGTTTCTTGTGCAGGATATGACGATAAAGTTACAGGCTTCGTTGGCACAATTGAGTCCGATTTCGGATCAAATCCAGATACTCCCGACAACTAGGTTTTTGCAGGACGATACCCACCTATTCTTGGAGGTGGATTCTGACCTGAATGATGATAGCGATATGGATGAAGAGTGCTGGACAGTTGGGATCTTAGGGAGGGAGAGGCTTCTTCTTAAAGTTGTTGTTAAACCTCCGGAACTTTGGATGGCCCATTTTAAGTTGTGGCAAGCGTTAAAAGAGGATAGTATTCGGGTCACTTTTGACAATAAATTTAGAAAATTACAAATCAAGCTGAAGAAACCGACCAAAGGTGAGGAAAAAGAAGGGAAGGATGAATGGAGATTTGAAAAATAATTTTGTAGTAAAATCTAAAACGTCCTTGATTTTTTAAATAGAAAAATGGAAAGCTATCGGTGGACCTTTGGAAGGGAATAATACAATTTTGGACTCGAGGGCAGCAATTGAAGATATGTATCCTGCTAAATTAATTAGAAAAGACAGAATAACATATAATACTTTCTTGTTCGTTTTTCGAATTGTTACGTCCGCTATTATTGGGGTTCCGGTTGGATTTCATGTCAAAATTCGCTTAGAAGGTAGGACCAACTTTATCTGTGAGTTTAAGTTTAGACTTTGGTAGCATTAATCCGGAATTTAATACGTTTGTTTCAGATGAAGTTAGAAAATACACCCCTATATTTCCCTACTTCGATCAAACTGTTGAAGATAAATGGAAGGCCAATAGAAGTCTGAAAAAAGACTTATATTTTATCATAAAAATATATCCTGAAGGAAAGCTCACAAGGAGGTTGGCCGACCTGCCGATTTCAAAAGATTCCGATGGCCATGATGACTTTCCCTCAAACTTCAGCGTGGGATGCCCCGGTGGTGCTTTTAATCTTGGATTTCTAAATGGAGTTTCAACTCTGTGCATACTAGCGGCTGGTTCCGGCATAACTCCGTTTATAAGAATAATTCAATATTTAGTTCAAAACCGAGAGAGAGTTGGACTCGGAAAAGTGATTTTTATATATTTTAATGAAACGCCTCAAGACATTATTTGGAATGATGATTGGGAGAAACTAAGACTTGAGGCTGAGGATTGGTTTTACTATTATCCTGTGATATCCAAAGCCAAGGACAACTGGACTGGACTCCAGGGTCGAGTTTCGAGCGAACTTATCGAAAAATGCTTTAAGGATTCGAATTATAATGAATCACCTACAAATTCTTGTAGCGGAGCCAAAGACAGTTATGAGATTGTTGATAAGGTCACAATCTGTGGGAGTTACGGGTTCAACGATGCCTGCAGAGAGTAAGTCGTAATTAATAATCCTTTTGCTATTCTTGTATATTATGTGCGTATTTGATAAATTAAATTATTCTGTATTCTACCTATAGAGCTGTTAAAACGCAACGGTTGTTACGAATTGAGGATCCAAGTGGTATCTACATCTTCACCGGTTAAATGGATATATTTTTCGACGAGAACTGACAAATCAAAGTCAGTGTTTTTTCTGGTAAACAAACAATCCTTGGAACTAATTGCGTAAAACCTTAATTGCGTCAAAAGACGTGTCGTAGGTGTAGAGCTTTAATTCAATTACAAATATAATTGTCCGTCCAATTCAGCAAATTGTCCTGAAAAAAAACCCAAAGAATAAAACAATTTATGGAATGATTTGTTCAAAAGGTATTTAGTATGTATCTTTATTTCTGCGCTGGTTTTTATATTCTCATTGGATAATGTCAAGTTCAATGACGGGAAAAAAACCCTTTTAATAAATAAAATTGCAAGCACGAATGACGACCTTAGCCTAGTTCCATAATAATGCTATTGTTGTATTCCATGGAATGCATAAGTTTTATGGATTTTTCATGGAAATGCACTTTATTGGTAAAAAAAAAAAGTGAATTGAATATGGAATCTCTACTGTTGACTGACTGTCTGCCAGCGTAAAAAATGCTGGGTTATTGTTGTGATAACTCTTCCGGGGTATAAATACGTGGATGGTTATCAAACTAAAGATTAGTCAAGCCGTTTCCACAGGAAAGGATCCTCTTTGAATTGGAACCACACCCACCAGATTTGGCAGTCTAGCAGATTCTGAAATGGAGATTTGGAGATTTTTACAAGCTTTTTACATCAGCGGAGTTCTTGCAGCCGCAGTCGTGAAGGCCAGTAGGGATCAACCTGCATACTTTGACGTGAGTTTTAAAACTTTAAAGTTCAATTCCAAGTAAATCTTCGAACGAACCTAATTTATAATTTGTTAATAGGAAGCTGCCCACATGCCAGGTGAACCCTTGACCCCGATTGACTATCGAAATGCTGAAGGAATGAGTAAGCAACCTTTAAACTGGTTTTAAAAAGGGATGTGCATTCTAAAAACTTGCTACAAATATGTTTGCCTTTTTTAGAGGACTCTCCTGTAATCATAGATGCGTTCCACAAAGACCCTATCGAACTGGCAGGTCTATTCGAAGGGGACATCATCCTCTCGGCTTCCCGAACTTCCGATTTAACACTTCCAGATTTCCTGATGAAGCCCCCTAATACCCGGGTAGAAGAGGAGACTAGAAACGGGATAATTTATGAGAAACAGAAGTGGGATAAGGGGGTGATTCCCTATCTTATCTCTTCCCAATTCAGTAAGTTCACGCGGTCATGCTTCCACCACGGTCGTTCTAAGGTCATTGAATAAAAAGTCCCTTAAGTATCCCACTAAATCCTTTGCAGGCGCTGTGGAACGAAGCACGATAGCAAAAGCTATGGCAGAATACCACGCAAAGACTTGTATTAAATTCCGATCCCGAAGTACGGAGCGAGATTACATCCACATAACAAAAGGGAATGGTTGCAGCAGCCAAGTGGGTAAAACCGGTGGGGCCCAACAGGTCACGCTGGGTCAGGGGTGTGTCCACACGGGTATCGTCATCCATGAACTTATGCATGCAACCGGGTTTTGGCACGAGCAGAGCCGGGCAGACCGGGATAGCTTTGTTACCGTTTACTACCAAAATATCAAACCAGGTAAGGTCAGACTATCCCCAGTTTAACGTTGCGGGTCTTTATAAAGTTTTATCGGTTTTTTTGAAGGGATGGACTTCAATTTCCGTAAGTACAGTTGGAAGGACATCCAGAACCTTAGTGAACCCTATGACCTAGGATCCGTCATGCATTACAGTGAACATTCATTCTCAAAAGACCGCAAGCCAACCATCCTGCCTAAAGATAAGAACAAGAAGATCGGACAGAGAGCTGGATTCTCCAAGGTAGAATTTACCAGTTTATCCATTCATTGTTTTTAAAGTGGAAGAGATGAACAAATGTTTGTTTTTAGATCGATTTACTTAAGATTAATCGACTCTACAAATGCCAAAGTGGAACTACCATGACCATGACGGAAATGGCTAATGGTAGGCATTCATTTTTTGTAAATTCAATAGAGACATTTTAAGAAATTATTGTAAAACTCTGAATGTGTGTCCCCTGTCCCCAGTAACTTTAGAGTGTATAGACACCCACGGACAGTGTCCAACCTGGGCTAAGCAAGGACAATGCCAGACGAATAGGCCGTGGATGATGGCTAATTGCAAACTTTCTTGTAATCTTTGTGGTAAGTTTTTTCCATAACTGTATAGATTCTAAATGGGGTTCATTTTTAATCATAATATATTTTCAGACATGCCCTGCAGTGACCTTAATAAATACTGTGGAGTCTGGGCAAGAAGCGGAGACTGTAAAACAAACTCCCATTATATGAGCAACTATTGCCAGCGTTCTTGCGAAATCTGCGGAGCTGACGGTCCAGGTAACTTCCTCTAGTGTATTGTCAGTTTAGAATATTAAAAAAAACACTGTAAAACTCATTTTTTACATGTATTTTTGTCTTTGTAAAGTTGGACCTTCGGAAGAAGCTACTGCATCAACCGCAGCGCCTACTACCCCCGTCCCAACCACACCCCCTTTTAATTGTGAAGATACTGAAAAGTTTTGCAAGTATTGGGCTTCTCATGGAGAGTGTACCAAGAATTCTAAATTCATGGGGAAATACTGCCCAAAATCTTGTCATATTTGTACTTAATCTAATCACTACGAAATCTCTACTCGTACTATGATATAAATATTTAACACGTAAAAAAATATGCATAATCTACCCAAATCTTGTTCACATCTTATCCGATGTTATCTTAACGATTTTTAATGGGTTATTGGGTTAAATCCTACTGGGAATTTCTAACTCTGGGCCTGTTAACATTTGGCTAGGAATAAATGTAATAATTAGCATACATTTTAAAGGATCATAAAACTGAACTCCCTGGCCATGCCCTGCATGACCTTTGACCTTTTTCATGAATATTATTCTTATCCTAATTTCTCTGCATTACCAACTTTGTTGCGTAATTAATTAAGCAAAAGTAAATCCACGTTTGGAAATCTGAACTTGGATTACCAAATCCTCGCCCTTATGCCGCGACTTATTTATGCAAATAAATATGTTTTGAGGCATATTTAACACGGAAGAGACACCCCTTTTAACATTTAAAGGATAGGCGTGCGGTGTAATTAACGAGGGCGACATATATATGGGCAAGGGTTTAGGGTACGACCAACCAAGTTATCATTGAACATATTTTAAGTACAAAAACGAATGTAATTTCTTGTAAAGACTTGTTTCACAATTCTTACTCAAATGTCTCCATTATGCTAGTTCTTATCTTACTCACTGCTAAAGACAAGTACTTATCTTACTGCTAAAGATAAGTGCTTATCTTACAGCTAAAGATAAGTGCTTATCATGATGATGATTTAAAGCAACTCAAAGGGTATGTTTTTTGAGGATGGAGATGAAAGGAACGGTCATAGTAAAAAAGTACAAACTGGATGGAAAGTAGTGTTGGTTGATTGGAAGATTTGGAATGAAGGAAGCGGGACTCCACTCGAGTTGTTGACAACTTCGGCACTCGTCCTCTATTTTTACTCTTTTCACACTGTATGCTAATTTTAAGGGTCAAAGGTCAGTTTCAGAATTTGACCTCTAGTTGTTCATTTTTCTGACATTGGAACGGGTTCATCAGTCCACCATTCCTTTTTGGTTGAGTTTTATAACCCAGTTTAATTTTTTTAGTTCGTAGAATGAATTAAAAAGCAAGGATCTCCGTCTAAAATCTGTTTTTTAATTGTTAAATTACCTTAAAATGAGTGAAAGAAGGACGCGGAGTTGTGGTAATGGAATTAAATATGGAATTCCACCACCCAAAAAGACAAAAACGGAAGCCGTAGTAGCCGTACCACCTAAAAGGGCTAAAACCGAAGCAGCAGTAGCCGTACCACTTAAAAAGGCAAAAACCGAAGCAGTCGCCGTACCACCTATAAAGGCAAAAACCAAAGCAGCAGTAGCCGTATCATCTAAAAAGGGGACTAAAAAGACAAAAACCGAAGCCGTACCACCTAAAAAACCGAGGAATAAAACGTCGGAGGGTCCCCCGCCCCACGCAGCAACCGACACAAATATCAACAACTCTACTCTGGTAATTGGAATTAATTGTAAAGAGATTGGCCTGTTTTGTCATTATTATTTATTTATCTTTTTATTGGTCTTTTTAGGTTCTTCGTAAAGTGTTTGAGAAGTTGGACTTTAAGTCGATCGCAAGTTGCAGACTGGTATGCAAATTATGGGAGAAAGAAGTCGCAGATTCGTTCGAATCGGAGGGTGCGGTTCGGCTGGACTACAGACTACTTCCCATCCGTCAGCTCAGTAAGGTCACAAGGAAGGGTCAAGGGTCAGACGATGACGACCTCGAACTGGATATACTCAAGGAGCTAGACCGTTTGAAACTTCCCCGAAGGAACTTGGCATTTTACCCGAACCGGGCCTGGGACCTCTTGACCTTTTTCTCAGAGGTCAAGATGGTCCAGCGTCTGCGACTACACATGATAGATTACAAGCGACCGGTGGTGAATGACCTGAAACCAATCGAGGGAAAGTGTCGTAAGAAGGAAGGTCAGAAACGGCCGATCTTGGATCTTCCCAATCTAGAAAAGCTTATCATCGACTCCCAGTTTAACAAAGAATGTCTCGAACTGTACTTACCGAAGGACTTTACTCTGGACTTGCCAAAACTGCACAGCTTGGCTATTCGTCATGACTCTGTGGATGTGGACATGAACGCCGTTCTAAATGCAATGCGGGCATCGTCCATCTGGATGCGGGGACTGCGGGTACTTAAAATTGATGTACAGAGCCTTAGCATCAATCCCGAGCAGGTCGAAGAGTTGAAGAACATGGATTGGCAGCTAAGTACGCTGGAGTTGAGCGTTGTGGAAGTCAAAGGACACTCAAACTGTGTTCGGGTCTCTGCAGACCGGTACATCCTTTCTGACCTTATCGAGAATATGTCGGAGACTTTAGAGGTCCTTAAGGTTGGAAGCAAGACACTTTGGACTTTGATAAAGTTAAGATAAATATATGAGGGTTAGGTTATCTTGAGAAATTGTATGATATTTTTAGATCACGGCTAAATACATTGCTCCAAGACACCACTGCTGTGGACCTCGACCGTCAGAGCCCGAGGCGACTAAACCAACATTTTCCTTACAAGTAGTAATGAAGAAGTTGAGAGTATTGGAATTAACCGGGGGTGTAGAGGTTGGCAAAATCCAGCCAATGTTGGGAAGGCTTCCTGCACTTACAACTTGTATTTACAATTGTAAAAGCGAGGATAACTCTATTTTTATCAAGACGGACAAGACAATCTTTCCTCTCATAAGGGAGTTCCAGTATCCAAGAACTTTTTCCAATACCATTATTCCCAAGAACACTGTTTGGTTGTTTCCAAACTTAAACCGTTTGACCCTGACGGTTGATCATGAGAGGATTATGTGGGCCGTGATAAGCCTTTTGAAAAACAGCTCCATCGAGTACCTCAAAATGATAATTATAGATCAGAAGCCCCGACCGAATAAAGAGTCTCGATATTGTACGGATGAACAACGACCCAAAAATAGGAAAAAGTTGTTCCAAGACTGGAAGGGTAAGTTAAAAAACAGTAGTAAGAATAAATCGAGGCGTTGGTAAAGTTATGACTAATTTGTTGGTGTTTTGTTTTAGATTTAAGGGAGGTAGTGTTTACGAAAGGGGACAGGAAAGATTCTGTGGATAAGCTGATGCGGAGTAGCAGAGATAATTGTGGGGGCAGAAGCCATAACCATGGCTATGACCAGAAGGAAGAGTCTGCGGATGATTACTCGAGCGCATCAACTACACCTTTGGCAGTATTTAAACGGCTTCATATCAAAGATTTCATTTCTGACAACATTGAGATCGTTCAACTTGTCAACTTTGGCCCTGCTCCAGTAAGCCCAAATCATTCCCTTCTAATTTGTACAGAGGAAACTCGCCTTTTACAAATAATCTTTGCTTTTAGATACAAATGGACGACGTTAAAGAACTTGTGCTGCAGTCACCAAATCTGCGAAGACTTGCCCTGAAAAACTGCAATATTTGCGACGCTGAATATACGCTGATGGGTCGCAGTCAAGTTTTGGACAGGATTTCTAAGTTGAATCTGGCGAACTCTGAGCTCAAAGTTGA
>JAQFZX010000993.1:0-38645 GCA_034682405.1 Hydroisotoma schaefferi | reverse complement strand
TCCAATCCTACTCCTTTCTTTCTTTGAGTCCATACACATTTCCAATCCTACTCCTTTCTTTCTTTGAGTCCATACACATTTCCAATCCTACTCCTTTCTTTCTTTGAGCCCATACACATTTCCAATCCTACTCCTTTCTTTCTTTGAGCCCATACACATTTCCGATCCTACTCCTTTCTTTCTTTGAGCCCATACACATTTCCAATCCTACTCCTTTCTTTCTTTGAGTCCATACACATTTCCAATCCTACTCCTTTCTTTCTTTGAGCCCATACACATTTCCAATCCTACTCCTTTCTTTCTTTGAGCCCATACACATTTCCAATCCTACTCCTTTCTTTCTTTGAGCCCATACACATTTCCGATCCTACTCCTTTCTTTCTTTGAGCCCATGCACATTTCCAATCCTACTCCTTTCTTTCTTTGAGCCCATACACATTTCCAATCCTACTCCTTTCTTCCTTTGAGCCCATACACATTTCAAAATCCAATCCTACTACACAATTCAAGTCCTTCCCATTAGTTCCGACATCTTACCCCAATTTCCAATCATGAATGGCTGTCTTGGGTGTGTCTAACGATGATGATTCAAACCCCCTGGAGAATTATTCCGGGGGTGGGAATTCAAACCCCCTGGGGAATTATACCGGGGTGGGGGAGGGGGAATTACTGGGTGGTATACTCTTGAAGTTAACTACGTCGTATGCATGCGTACGTGTAGAAATAGCTTGGTTTGAAACTTCAAACCCAGTTTAAGTCTTTTAGTCATAATAATTCAATTAATAATGGATAGCATAAGCATAGCTAGCATAATATTTACCATGACGTGTTTTCTGCACACTTTGATACTTTTTCTTAATTCTCATTGAATTTTTTGCTCACATTAATCTGATTAGATCCGATAACCTTAACATCATTTTGGCATATTCTGCATCTGTAAGTTTATGTTTCGTCAGTATCGAAGAAGACTAGTCGGCAAAGCAGAGAGGATGTTACCACCATCCAGGTGAGTGTTCTCTTTATATTTTGCTGATAATAGTTCTTCCAGAGCCTTTCACTACGCTGTGTTCTTCTATGCATGCCCACGAAATTCATTAGGATCAACACAAAGTATGTATCACTACACGAAGCCGAAAAAGAAATGTAAGGCATTGGGATTGCAACTGTATAGCAGAAGTAGATGTTTTATCATTACTGATGATTGATGAACGATGAGACTTGACAGGAGTTGTGGAGAGAAAGCGCATCTTTTATGCGTTTATGGTAAACTGGAAGACTTCCCTTGACGTTAAATCTATCCGACGCAACATGCAGATTACGGTACGTATGAGTGGGTAAAAATGGTGATTCTTTGACCGCGGTTGAGGTTGGCAATTTTTTGATAAAAATATGCAGAACTGTTTAGATTGTAGTGGAGTGTGCCTTCAGCAGTGGATGGACTGTGCTTTCTCCCGTTCTCAATAGATTCAAATATTTATTTTTATTACAACTTAAGGTCTTCAAGGTGCAAATTGGTCACTTTAAAATTAGGAACCATGGCAAGGTTGTTCCTAAAACATAATGTAACGTTGTTGTGGTAAGGAACGGTTGAAAAGAAAGGTTCGTAAACTAATCTAACCACCAATGTACATCGTTCCGGCAATATGGGCTTGAAAGTAGTTTTTCTGGTTTACGAAAGGATAGAGCAGTTTCTACAGCATATTGTGCGTACCGTATTTCCGGAAATTACTCCCCCCTGCAGATGAAACTATTGAAAAATGACTCCCCTCCCCTACATTACTACCATTTTTCCCCAAACCTCATAATTAAGCTCAGAAATGAGATTTTAATCTCTAAGGGCTTGAGAAAGCAAATGGTAGTTATTATGACGTCCTGTATCTGATCTAAGGAACTTTTTCCGGTAAACGTCCCCGGAATATGACAATGAAATTTCTTTCTGCATTTATGCTCAACATCTACAACGACAGATAGATATAACATGCAAATTATCGCTTCCGGTTATTGGTACCCAATATTTGTACACGCCATGCTCATGCAGATTATGTTATCAACGTTAGTCCAAAAAGTCATCCATACCATAAGTGAATGCCAAGATAAACCTACGTTTCCACGGGGTAATGGTTTAGCTTAAGTGTCATATTATTATATTGTCAATCTTGGTTTCGGGGATGCAGAGTATGGTAAAAGTTTGGTTATACCACTAGAAGGGCATTAATTTTTAACAGATTCACTAATAGTTTCTTGGGAGTCGGAGAAAGTCCGTATGGACGGGCGAAGCGTTGAGCAAAGTATAAAATCCGGTGTAGAAACGAAGGGAACAAGCAAGCGCAATATTATTTCCTGCGTGCCTAACCTGTCTTGTGCCCCACATTTCCACGCAAAAAGACTGCAACTTAGGATGTGTCCTTTATCTCCTTACGGTATTGCACTACATCCATGCTGAAATAGCATGCTGTAGTTGTAGCTATTGATGCGTAAAATGTAGGACGAGTTTTAGAGAGACATCGCGTGGTATATTTACTACTCTCGGACTGAGCAGTTTTGTTGGTACAATTAATGTATGTTCCTAGATAACGCTTTTAAAATTGCGATTGTAAAGCCTCATTAGAGTGCAATCATTGTAATTTATAAAAATAAAATAAGCTATGAATGGCTTGTTTTCATTTCGATTCCAGCTAGCTTTGCATATGTGAGCAGGATTTATCATTCAAAGAATCTGAGAGCTATTAGGGAGGATCGTAGATGTTTCCTCTGATGGTGTATAAGAATTTGAATCGACAACTTCTAAAATGAAATTGAAGTAAGTTTATCTTTGTAACATGGAATGCATCGCTATAGCGAGAGTGATGATACTTGCTTATATGTAATCCGTAATAGCAAATGCTCTACTACAAACTTTATCTCCAGCCCATTTGTGGTAGTGTGACTGAGTAAAGTTGAATTGTTTAGGTGTAAATTGCAGAAGTGCGTAAGAAATTGCGGAGTTTATATTACATGGATAACGAAAGGTGAATGAGTGGAAGATTATTTTAATTTAAGTGAGTATGCTGTGCATGAAAATTAAACAATCAGTATCAAATAGTCAATCATATCGTTTATGTAAAAAAACGGGGTACATCGATTTAATACCCGTGCGCTTTGTAGTAATAATGAATAGCAAAGACGATTCCGCTTAAATACGAAGATTCCAGTGATAATACAATTAACAAACTTTCATACTGCAAAAATTTCATTACCAGAAGTCCTCATTCCATTTTTTTTAGATTCGGACTTATGCATTTACTTGTTTCATTGAATATTTGGAGTTGGAAATTCTCATTTCTGTATTGAAAATGATCACTCTTCCTCAGATTCTGCTTCAGATTCATTTGCTTCCTGGAGAAGTAGTAGCCACTGATTTACTTGGAAGAGAGCTTGACCTTTTCCTGGGTAGTCATCTCGAATGTCCTCTTTCCATTTCAGAAATGCGTCTTCCTCAATAATGTCTAGCTCATACAGGTTCATAAACCACCGAAGGAGGACAACTGAAATAACATTTTATATTATTAGCCGTTAGAAAAAATATAAAAAAGTATTTAACGAGCTTCTGTTAGTTCAATGATACCTTTGGGTGAGCTCATTGCGTGCCAGGCTGCTTGGAGAGCGTAAATTGCAATCACTTGCAAGTTTACGTGATCGTGGAAAAATTCAGAGAACAGCGGCTTGAACTTGATGAGGAACTCTTTTTCTTTTTCTTTCACCAATTTCTCGTTAGCTCCGTCCGATCCAATACTAGTAGAAGCCTCCTGATGCATGCAAAAGAAAGATATGTTCATAAATTTGTATAACATGTTATAAAACTTGATCGGTAAAAATAAAATATTGTAAAGGGAATTCTTACCAAAAATACGAATCTGAAAATTACTGTTATGAGTGCGCTAATAAATCCTTGAGAAGAGTGATATGCCGGATCTACGATCTCCTTGATCCATGAGAGGAATTTATGCGGGTCCGGGGAAGTCTAAATAAAACGGAACAATCCATAAATTACTGTCTTGCTTTAGAAAATTGAAAACTAACAAATATGTATTGAATCAATGAAAATCAAACACAATTTACCTGCAGTTGCTTCGTCATATCTTGCTGTATTTTCAACAATGGAAACAAGAAGGATAGTTCCCGTTCCTCCAAGATTTCGGTCAGACGCTCTTTTGTGCGATCGGTTTTTGGGAGCATAGTCATCAAGTTTAACTGAAAATAGTATGCATCGTATTAATAAAATACTATTGATGGATAAATGCAATGAAAAATCACAAAAAACGGTACCTTGCTATCATCAAAAAGCCTGCAAACTTTGGGCTTCTCCATTGTCTTTCCAAGTTGTTGCAGGACCAGAAGTAAGAACGGGTAGTACTTTCCATCTTCAGTGTATTCAGAAATTTCTGACAGAGACATCACCTCTTCACAAACAGCACGAGCGGCAAACGCAGCAACATATTGTTTGATGCGGGGGATGTCAGCCTCCAACTCTCCCATCACATCCAAGCTATTACGGAAGCAGTCCAAAAATTGCGAATGACTGACGAATTCTTCCGATTTCAAACGCATGATGAGGGTAAACAAAAGTGTACGATGGGTTTCAACTGTAAAACAATTAAAATGACAAATGTTTACTCAACAATTATGACGAAGAATTCATCTGGCTAAACAATCAATACGCTTACCACTGCGATCCATAGCTTTGCTGAGAATAGCAATCAACAGATCCGTGAGATACTTATCATTGACCTTCATTTCTTTCAAGAGCTCAATTGCTGCTGTAATGTCTTCACTGCCGCACAACTCTTCAACAGCGACCTCAACTTTCTTTAACATCTCATCTTTACCGATCCCTTTGTCCTTTTTCTTACTGTTGGTCTTATCCAATGAAGCATTATTTCCATCTGGGGAATAAGCTTCCTGCACAGGGACAATAAATGCTTGAGGAGGAGACGGTTGAGCAGATCTTCCGTGGTCATTTATTGGAGGAGCGAAACTATTTCCCTTGAATGGAGGCGGTGGAATTCGTTTTATAATTGAATTAGTAGGAGGGCGCAGTGAAAGCTCCTCATTAGAAGAAGGAGCAGGAACATGTCCGCCAACGTTGCCTGGAGGGTACATTTGGGTTTGCTTCATAAATCGTGGTGCCACTGGAGCTTTTTCGTATGCTATAGACAAATATGACAAATAATTAGAATTGGATGAAGCTAGAAAGTAATTAGTAATTAGAAAAACGAAATTCCAGCTGAACTCTTACCACTGTTAGGATTGATAGGTACCATATGATTATTTCTAGCTGCATGATGATGACTTTGATGTTGAGCATTATTGTACTCGTACTGAGTAGGGGTGTGGTTCATTTTATTATTTTTCTGATGATGGGCCATCATATTGTGACTGTTAGCGTTGGAACCGTTATTCTGCATGTTATTGTAATTCCTGACACCACCGGAAGGGCGGTAGTGGTTGTGATTGTTGTGGTGGTTCATGTGGTGATGATACCCATTACTGTCCCCTCTGAAAGAAATAAAAACTATTACATTAAGAAAATCAGCATTAGCTTACGACAGCGATTAACTTATATTAACTAACCCCATTGCTTTTTCTCCTGGGGTTATCACCCCCGGACCGGTGCCTAATCCGGTCATTGAGAGAGGAATAGATGCAAATACGTCTTCCATTCCCCTCCTGTTCTTTTTGGGTCCAAGTATTCTACCGTTCCTTCGGGGATCTATAAGGAAAGAGGACATTCGGTTGATTTACCAAATTCGTGTGATCATTTAATTTTACTTAATAATTAGTAAGTATCTTAGAATTTTGTAAAATACCGATTTGAAGATATCGAAAATCTTCAGCCGCATTTTTGGAAGGATCCAGAATCCCCATTTCATCGCTAGCTTCTCTCCGAATATCCTGAATAGGTTTCGGACTCTCTTTTAATGATGTTGACTGTCGAGGAACCCAACTGTTCTCTCGCAGCTCGATAACATCCTGAAGCATGAAGCGAATTCTTGAAGGAAGTTTGTCACACGCGGATAGCTCTTTCATTCGTGTGAAATACTGGTCCATTAAGTATTTTCCTTTGTCATTGTCAAGAAGGTGTCCACAGGTTCTCATTATCTGACACAGGCACTCCAAGTCTTCCGCCTTCGTTTTCTTGACGAGCTCCTCGCAGCATTTGTGTAAAATCGAATGTGTGAGCATCTCGAGCTTCCCAAGCTCACCAATAAATTTGATATTACCAAGCATTTTGCGTTTGACCAAGTGTTTTTCCTCTTCTTCTTCGGGAGTGAGACGGTCTGTTCTTTGGTCGTACATGGCCGAAGCCCGGGCTCTGTTTGTGTACTCATCTTGACACTTATTAAGCAGGAGGCGGCGAAAAGTTGTCGCACTGTCGGGGTTTGGAGGGTCAAAATTTGGAACTTTCTTTGACAGTTTTCTACATAGCTGAGCATACATAGACACGTACTTGGGCTCTTGTAGGGCTTTCTCGAATATCTAGAGTCAATCCAATTTTATTGCTAAGAAGTGTGTAACCTGAAATAATTAGTAATCGACTGGTTTTTAGCTTCTTACCAGCAGGATAACACCTTTTAGAAGTCCAGGCGAATCCAAGCCGATTCCTATGAGTTCATCGCTTAAGCGGTCGAAGGTCTGCGGAGTAAGTTTGTTGAGAATTCCACGAACCTAAATTATAATTCATACATTAATCAAGTGGTTTTCGAAATACGTTAGTATAGGTTAGAGTCTGACAAACTATTAAACCTTACTTTTCTGAACTTATCATCATCGCAGCCGTCTGGAAGTGCATCTCGTTTAAAAGCAGAAGGAGGAATCCATTTATCACTCTTACTGGATTGGGAACGTTGCTCGTCCCTGTTAAATAGAGATCACTGTTAAAATTTGCCTAAAAAAGTGCCACCAACAAAAAATTACAAATATTTCCTGATTTTCCATACCTGCCTCCTAAACCACGAGAAGCACCTCCTATTACTTTCGGCCCTTCCGTTGTTGTTTGCTTTGGTGAAAGTATGGAAGAATCAAACGGCCGGTACTCTCTTTCTATATTGCTTCGTATGATGCTATAGCGGTCTATACTTTTACCTTTACCGTCCCGGGGATGTACTGAAATACAAAACGTCTCCATTAAATTTTACATGCCCATTAAATATAATATAGTGGCTTAGGATGAATTTTTTAAATTGAAACGTCTTAAATCTCTATCCTTTCATTATTACGTCGATCACTAATCTAGCCTCTAAAACGTGCTTCTAACGTAATTATATGTATCTCCATTAATATCCTTACTAAACTCACCTTGTGGTGTAGAATTTTCCACGAAATACACCATAAAACCGACTTATGAAGACTTTTCCCAAGAAATGGATTCCTGAAATATAAAAAAAAATCAATAAAATAAACAGAATAAATTTTTTCCCAACCAAAACGTTTATTCTTCATAAATCAATCTCACAAACTCGACACTACCCTTCCCCATCTTACCCAAAAATCCAACGCCTAACTCAAACTTGAGTATCACTAAAAGTAAAATATTTCCCAAGAGAAAAAAATTCAACTTCCACTTTGCACCTTCAAAAATCAAAACTTTTATGAATTCCACCCATAAAATAAAAGCACCCACCCCTTCCTTTCCAACTCTAAAACTCCAGAAAATGAATATTTGACCCAATCCCCAATCTTTAAAAATCTTACCCTAAAATGCAAATAAATGCATTCCAAACAAAGAAAGTAAAAAAAACGAGGAAATAACTCTCATAAAACCAACAAAAACCATTGTTTTTTTTACCTAAAACGTCCGAAGTAATAAAAGTAGAGAGTAGTGGTGGTAGGTAGTGGTTGTCGTCTTGTGTGGTCCTTTCCAAAGTTCCTTCCTCCTTTTTAAGGTCAACGACGAACGTCCTTCCCTCTCGTAACTTTTTTACCGAATAAATAACTCGTTTTGCTGGATAATTTGTAAATTTTCTCAAGTTTTTTTCCTTTTTCTTGGAAAGAAACGGAATTACTTAATTAAATGGTTGTTTCCTTTGGTTTAGGGTTGGATTTTGGAATTTTGGTAGCAGAGAGTTAGTGTTTGTCTATAACCTATGTAATAATAATAAATGCCTCTTTTAAATAAGGTAACTCGAGCAGTTATAACCGAGCGTGCAGCCTGCTGTAACCCAGGGAGTTGTTTTAATGGGGGAGAAATAATTAACGGACTTATTTTATTAATAATATTTCCACTTTTTAAATTGGATACAGGCAGAGGGTGTTTCTTGGTGAAGAATGGATGGAAGAATAGTAGTAGAGTGGTGGTTGAGTTTTGAGACCAAGCAGCACCAGCAGCAAGCACCACCACCACCACCACCACCACCACCACCACCACTCCTCCTTCATTTATACCTTTTTAACACATCCGACCTATACCAAGAAGAATACTTCGTCAGCTCAGCTTTATACGGATGAAATGTACAGGATCCTTTCTTCTCTAGAAAATACGAATCATCATCATCCTTCCTATCCTCTCTCTATCCCGTCCCTGTCTAATCTCCAGACGCCATTTTTGTTAAAAGTTGTATGGTTGCACGTACTAAAGTGGCAGGTTTTTACATTATTAAACAATTTCCAGAAGGTTTTACCTGTAGGGTTCGCCCGTTGGGACTTATTTCATTGGGGGAAAATGAATGGTATTATTATTTTAAAGGGATTTGGGATTTGGTCTGGGATTTAAAATATTTATCAATTCAACCGATGGTGGTTGAATTGGTTGATTTTATTGTTTCTACTTTTGAATGGAATTATTTTTTTAGGGTGGAAAGAAATAAAAGTTGAGCTTGGATATATTAATTATACTGGGTTGGACAATAGGGGCTTTACGTACGGCAACGCTCATTTGATATGGGTCTGGCTGTGTGATGCTGACCAAAAGTCCTGAAATGTAACTTTGTTATGATATTTTTTAGGTTTGTAGTATTTTACTTGATTATTTTTAAGTTTGTAATTAATTAATCATCAAAATAAATACGTTCCGCTTTCATGCTAAAATTATGTGCTAAGCTTTAAGTTAAACCGAGACATGCTTTATAGTACGTGATACATCAACATCACTCACATCCCGTTAGTCTCTTGTTGAAAAGTGGGCTTGCTAGCTTTGTCTATTCAATTCAATACTACACAAACCAACCGAAAGGTTACCTACCTTTACCTTCTTTCAGTGTATGTATGGCCTTCTTTTTATACCAATGACTTACACGTTTTATTCAACTTACCACTTGGTTACATTTTCAAAGCTAGCTATAGGCTTTAATTTTCATTAAGAAATGAATTCCTTTCCCAGATATGTAATGATTATTTTAAGTTGCCCATGTTGAAAAATAAAATCTCAACTTCAACTTTTTAAATAACTTTTTTTTTTCGTTTTGTAATGAAAAGCCCTGAAAACTTCAGTTCAGTCATACGCACCCAATTAAATAAATGAGCTTATACTAAATCATAAATGTATAAATCATAAATAACTGATTCCTCATTTAGTAATTTCTATCCGGCCAAACATTTCTGTACAGAAAAGAGAGATATGAATGATGAAGACAAAGATTAAGTTAGAATTGAGTCATAAAGAAGGACAAGGCTAGAGCTAGACATTCTGTGAGAAGGAAGGAAGGTCGCTTGAGCGGAGCAGGAGCAGTTCTAAGCGATTCCACTATTGGTCCCTCGTCTCATTTGGGATCAACGACTTTCTCCCCATCATCACTACAACTAATACAGCTACTGTGTAATTCTAATACCCCTTCTCAATCCCAAATTCATCATCCCAATGTCCCAGTACAATCCTCACAGTTAATGTTGAAATGTGAGTGAACCAAGTGTGCGGTTTATGCTCCGTCGTCGTCTTAACTAAAACTAGCAGCGTCTAATGTAAATACCACCTTTTATGAGGGCAAATCTGCCTATGAATGAACGCAACGTTACCTTTGTTCATGCTCAGCAGCTCAGCTTCCAATTTCATCGGAATGTTTTTTAGAATGTATGACTGAGATTGAGAGGAACTGGAGATGAATGGAGGAGTGTCTGTCAAGCATGTAGAGGAACATTAAATAGGTTGGATGAACCATAATTAATCACGTTATTGGGTGAATAAAGGTACTGAATGTCAGTAAATTATGACTAACTGGGGCACTTAAGATCTTGAAATGAGTAAAGACGTATAATTGTAACTGGCTGCCCCTCTGCCTGCGTGCGTGCACGCACTACATTATTTCCACTTAGAGCCAAAATAATTTTACTCGCGTAATTTATTTTTCAGGATTTAACAAATGTAGAGTTAACGCTTGATTTATGGTTTATTCGGGGGTAGCCGGGTGGGTAAGGGAAATAATTGTTTTTTTTATATTTTAGTTGTACTAAAAGTGCAGTTTTTTGGAAACATACGTAGAAAGCTGAGAGACAGAGGTACGAGGGTACGACTACGGCACGGCGAAGCGGAGGAAGCGAAGCGGAAGCGAAGCGGAGGAAGTGAAGCGAAGGTATTTATAAGCGAAGGATGAAGGAAGCATATAAACATGACGTTGTTAGATTCAAGTTTATATTTTTATTTTATGACACATTGTAATTAATAAAGGTTTACTCATGCATCAGGAATCTGTGGGAAGGGTTCCCATCCCAGGGGAAATTTGATTTGAGTATCCCGTCAATGTTAAAGATTTGGGGGAAATTTAGGGGTTCCCTATCCCTTCAATGCTAAAATTTGGGGGAAATCGTTCCTGGTTCTCAAGAAACTGTTTTTAGAAAACAGATTCCTGCTGTTTTACTGTTATTGTTATGGATTGTTTTGTGGTAGTAAAGCGTTAATTATAATTCTGATGAAATTGTAGGTGGTTTGGTTTGGTCGATGAACGTTTGGACGAGCAAGGATGGAGTCTTCGCAAGATGCGACAGGAGGCTGTCGATATGAATGTATCGTTTGTCTGGAGAACTTAAACTGTAATGCCCCTCTGACCGTACTAGTCGACGAAGGTGAGTTAGGCGGTCCTGTGAATAGGGCTCTTGTAGGGCTCCCTCCGGTTATTCCAACCCGTGGACAGCGTCAAGCCGAGGCTAGACGGGCGCAGGCTAAGCTTAGGATCACAAATATCGACAAAAAAGAAATTGTTGCCACTCCATGTGGCCATGTCTACCACAGATATTGCCTTGAAACGTGGTTTTTGCAAGAGAAGTTGGTTTTTTCTTACTTCCACTACTTTCGAGTAATATTGTAAGTGGTTAAATATAATTCTGTGTGTATCTAGACGGAAAACTTGTCCCAACTGTCGGAAAGTTGTTCCTGTAACTAAATTAAGACAGCTTGACGCACATAGCGTGGGGCACGCAGTTAAACCGGTGGCTAACTTGCAAACGCAAGGAGTAACAGCACCTGCTCTAGGAACCGCCACTGGGTCATCTGCTCTGGGGCCGCCGCCAGAGCCGATTGCTGGACCTTCAAGACCCGATACGTCACTGCGACCAGGGGCAGTGTCAACGCCCATCGCTGGTTCTTCGCGTATTAATATGCCCTTCGTGCCACCAAGAATAATGCCACTACCAGATGCACACTGCCAGGCAACCTGCAGCGAGTTGCCCATTATGCATGAGGCATTAATGTACGTTTTGTAGTTGAAGTCTGAGGAGGTGGCAAGATTGTAATAATGGATGAAGGTTTCAACTTGGGGTTTTTTATGCTTGTAGAAAGGATTTCAATTCTCTTCAAGAGCGGTATTTTTCCACGGAGGACCAGTTGGCTTTGCGAAGAGCTCAACTGCATAGTCTTCAGGAGAGTTTTGACGCTATGAGTCGGTAAGTTTCAATTTGTTTTATTATTTAGAAGGAAACCATGCAGCAGGATCGTTTACTTTGTCGAGTTATTCAAAAAGTAGTTTAATTTAATTTAACATATGACATAGGCAACTCAGCGAACATAGGGCGAGTCATGGATCTACGTCAACGGCAACATCATAAACACGAAAGGAGTGCTGGCTGACACTCTGGGCATGGGTGCTCATTTCATCGATTTTGGCCCGCGTGTCCTCAGCTTAGATTATTTTTTCTGCCATTATTTTTAATCTACTTTGTGTGCAATTTTTTTAATTTCCGTTGTGAAAATTGTTGTGTTTAGTCAGTATAAATTATATAATATTTTCTTTGTTCACGTCTTCAGTTTATATGGGAAGTTATATGCTAAAAAATTAATAAATTAGATTTTATGAAACATTATGCTGTATTTTGATTATGGTTATTAAAATTTTAGGTGAAAAAAATGCACAAATAATATTTAAAAGATTTCCACACTGTAAAAACTCCATTTACAACAAAGTTGATTTACAAATATAGTAAAACCACGCCTTGAAGATATCGAGAAACCAGGTCACTAATACTGACTGAAATGAGATGACTTGAAAATTCAGTAATTATGTCCATCCTTCGCGTCATGTGGCTCGAAGCTGAGATTCAGATTCACTAAGTCTCAACTGTATTGGCTTTACAATTAGACAGTCACAGCACTTGGAAATTTTTGTAACACGCTGATTAAGGGGGTTACAGAGAGTGGGGCAGTTTATGGCTAGTGACCTACTCTTAAGGATGTTCTTAAACCAGCCCCACTGGTCTTAACGCATCAAATAAATCACTTAAACTCAAACCTGCCTGCAAAGAGTTTTCATACTGCATAGTAATTTATGAAACAAACTGAATGACTTATTATTAAAGCCCTTTGCAGACAAGTTACATTACTCAAATATTATTCATTGTCATTTTTGTCAAATAAAACAACTCCACAAACATATAGTGGTCGTATCTAATAAAGTACTAAAAACTGAAGTGTCTCCTATCAATATTTTGTAAATTTCCTGCTTCATTTGAGTATTAAGTTGCATTTAGACTTCAACCACTTTTGATGGTCAAGAGGGTTCCGGAGCAACGACCACTCCTCTATCCGCCATGTTTAATAAGCCTTGAAACTCATGCTCCAATATATGGCGTGCCTACAAGGATAAGAATTTCCACGAATAAATCTAAACGTCCTAAAACTTTAACACCGCGATATATATTTAGTACCTGCGTGTTTTGAGTGGGAACTTGTAACGCTAGAGCCATGACGTTGAAGTCAAACGTATCATCAAGGGCAATGAATGCACCGTTTATTCCTGTTTCTTGTAGATTCATTGAATACTCCTACAAAGAAAATAATTGTTGCTAAAAATTCCGAAGCTTAAATAAAATTCCGCTTACAGTATTATCTATAGAATTCAAAGCTTACTTTTAAACCGATAGACTGAACCCATTTCATAACCCTGTCGTTTGACCATACTAGTAAATCAACGTTTTCATTTTCACAAGCTCTTCTTCTTTCTTCCAGCAATTTGCGATCGTAATTTAGCCGTTTTAAACAGACTATACCGAAATGGAGACTATTCCTGTTGAATAATTAGAATTAAAATTTTCTATAATCGTAACACCACCTTTAATAGAATAGGAAACAGTAGAATTACCTATGATTAGCATCGTGCATTTTAAGTTGCGTCCTCAAGTCTTTTTTTGTTAAGTGATCCAACATACGAGCATCTACTAGACATTCCATATAAGTTGTGCGGTATTGAGGCAGGCCTAATGAAGGTAACCAATAATTTCCTATCCATTCGTGGTTCATGTCTCCAAATGCAAGATGTGCCACTCTAGATGCTGTTGGTGCTGACGGACTTGTTAGAGAAACCATTTCTTGGATAGCCAATCGTAGTTTTAATCGGTGGAGAGGATTGCTGTTGCAAAAATATTATTTTACTACTTTTTTGAAGATTTAATGCAAAAGTATCCGAGATTTTTACTCACCTTATTCCGATTTCCCGTTGAATTTCGGTATCACTGAGGGCACTCATTATCGCTCCGGATTTTACGTTGGCTCTGCAAGCGGCCACATACCACGCAGGCATTCCTACCCATTGCTCTAGCCAGGCGTCTATTGTTGGACCATTCCAAAGGGCAAAAGGTGTTCCAGCCTTCATAGCTTCGGACAGTAATTTTGTTTTTCTTTTCTTTCTTCTATCGAAGTCAGCTTTGGCAGAAATAGAAGCGAAATTTGCTGGCTGAGTGGCTATTGGGATACACATAGAACTAATGGAAGATGTAACTGCTGGCTCGTTTATTGTACTGCCATCACTGTCAAAGCCTCCGTGATCGTACATTGCCTCTTTACCCTTGGCCTAAAAAATAAGATAATTTTACTTACAAATGTGCCTTCAAAAATTCTGACAAATGACTGAAGCTGAATACCTTTTCTTTTTTACTGAAAAGTCGACCTAATGAAGATTTGATACCCTTCTTTTTTGCTGCTGCCATCGCTGCTGCGGATGAGTTAGTATTAAGACCACCCATCGTCGACCTATCTTGGCCTCCATAGGCACCTTGATTCATACCGTGGGGTGGAACACCTCCAGACATAATATAATCCCCAGATGAGCTATGTCCCATCATAGCAGCACCCCTTAGGTCTTCATTGGTTTGGCTTAACATCGTACCCGAAGAAGTGCATATCAATCGTAAAGACCTAGGCGTCGGAGGACTAGCATCAGGTTTCATACCCATCATCATACTCATGTCTGGCATAGTGAGATTGCTTTGGTGATACATTTGACTCATGGACTCATTTATTGAACCAGGGGATGAGTAATAATTTCCAGGAGATAGAGATGCCGGAACCTTTGGTAAATATAACAAGAGAGTTACATTTTAAATAAAGTGTTATCGAAGTAAGGATACGTTTTCTTCCACTTGATTTTACCGTATGGAACTTGTGCAAGTACTCAAGCTGTGGGGAGGGATTAGATCTCGGAGTTGATCGTCCGCTGAGTGGAGGAGAAAGAGGCCTATCTAAACCTCTGCCCCCCATTTCAAGACTTCTACCACTTAGAGGAGGTGAAAGGGCTCTGTCATATGCACCTGCTCGTCTTGAAATTATATTGACATGCTCCATAGACCCAACTCGAGACTCCAGTTGCTCAGCCCGTGCTTCAGTATTTTGTTTCTCCTCCTGAATTAATCGTATTTCATTGTTTATTGCATCTAATTGCTCTTGCAACATTAAGGCGAGAGTCTGGGCGTCCGTCTGTTGTGAAGGAGAAAGAACTTCGGCAACAGAGAATATACTTTCTGAATCGTCAGCTTCTGCATCACTGAGATCAAATGCTTGTTGAACATTTGCCAGAACCTGTGCCTGTTCCACCGCGTCCCACTCCGCGTCGACCTGAAAACGATAAGCGTCCTATAAAATGAAGGAGGTTTACAAATTAAATCCTCCTCATTGTAAGTTATATAATCAGTGTTCACTCTCTTTCTAGTAAATCCAATACCTTGGCTTCGTTATCTATGTGATGCTTAACTAATCGCCTAGGTAAAGAGTGAGTGTCAAAGCTGGAATGACTACTTGTCCGACCGAAGGTTGAGTCTCCGGGAGTCGGACTCAGACTTCGAGTTAGGGCCTCCGTTTGTTGAATATTGTATGCTATCTCTTGCTGATATAGCTGTCTTTTACAACTTTCCATTTCCAGTCTTGTCTTCGTTAATTCTTTCATCAACTCAGCCTGTTTCATCAATCAGATATACAGTAAAAACAAATGGCCTCAGAAGAAAATTCACAGCTTTTCAATCAATACCTTTTCAGATTGAAGATCCTCAAGCACTTTTCGCGTTTTATCCAGCTCCTGCGTTAAAGCGTTCTTTTCATCCAACGCTTGCATTCTTTCTTCCAGGTGAACTTGCAATCGCTCATTAGATTCTGCCAAAAGCTTATCAACAGTTGCTGACAATCTTGCGTTGTGATCTTCATTCACCCGAAGTCGTTGATTTAGCCGAACTGCCTCAGCGCTCTTTTCTTCTACTTGAGCTTCTAAGCGAGCTATCCTTTCTTCTGCAGATCCATGGCGTTCTTGTGCCTGTAAATAAAATAAAATAGGATTTTTTTAAATCACACTCTAATTAAGATGTCGTCGAGATCTGGCAAAATAATCATAACGGTTCTGTGGTTTTGATATACCTGAGTTAAAGCTTGCAGTCTTTGTTTCAGTTCTTCTTCGATATCAGGCATTTTTGAAAGTTGGGCTAATTTTTGATCAGAGAGGTCTAGCTTTTCATGTACAGCCCGAGTCTTTTCTTCTTGTAGCTTGAATTGGGCTTCTTTGTGCTGTAGCTCTTGCTCGAGTTTATCGTTCAAATCGTGCAATGATGTCGACTCTCGTTGGGCATTAAGATAACGTTTTTCAAGAGTGGCTATTCTCTCTTCCTGTTTACGGACATGAACATTCAATTAAAGTACTCGTTCACGTAGCAAACATTCCCTATAAACATAAATATAAGCCTGTTTTGAAGTTTACCTGGTCGACCTTCTGAGCAACATTCTCTCTTAGGTCCCTTTGAAGTTTTACGTTTGCTTCTTGTGCTCGTGCCAACTCTCTCTGAGTCCTACTTAAAGCTTCTTCCAATTCCGATATTCGACTAGCAAGCTCGTTTGACCTCCGCTGAGCCGAGTTCAGCTCTGACACCTATTAGAACAGAAATGGATAAAACATAATGGACTGACAACAATAAAATAAATAAATAATTGTTTAGTTGCCTTACCTGTTTTTCTAGTGCATTCTGAAGCTCTCCTAGTTTGGACTTATCAATGTCGTGGTCACTTCCTCCGTTTGGTGTTCCCTACACAAGCGAATTGATGAAACAAGATGGTTTTCAATTTTTACATATCACTAGAAGACAAACGCAAGTTTCGTTTGCAATGAAACACTTACGACTTGATTGACTGCCACGGAAGTGGAATCAGCAGCCGAACTATCAAAGCTGCCATTGACTTTGTCTGACTTCTTTCCACTTTTATAGTCAGTTAGCTAATAAATTGAAAAACATTTAAATAAATCTCCTGCCAGTTTCTATCATTACGTTTTAATGAATGTACCTCATCTTTGGTTTGCGTTAGCTCATCCTCTAACTGTGATACTCGCTCTAAAGCTACTCGCAGGCGTTCACGTACCTACGTATGAAAATTACGCTTTATTATTTATTGCATCTTGCATCTTGTTTTACGAATGAACCCATTTGATAAAACTGCAGTGAAGCTCACTTTTTCATCCAAAGCTTTATGATGCTCAAAAAGGGACTTGAGGGCTTTCAGAACTTCTACTTCTGACGAAACTCCGGATTGTGCGGCTGCTTGTCTTTTTACGACTGTCATTCGCAAAGAACGTTCATGTCTTGATACAAGACACTCAAGGTGCTCCAGGAGAAGCTATAGTAAATAAAAATGCAACTATGATTTCCTATTGGAAAATTGGAATGTTAATTGGAAATGCCTCAGTTCCTCCGAGAAAGTATCTTACCCGTGTGTTATTTCTTTCAGCCTTTAACTCACAAATTTCTTCTTCCCGTTCCAATAGTTGTTCTCTAGCCTGGTTTAACTCCTTATTGAGGGTGGCCAGCTCCTACAATCAACAAATTTTATAATAAATATTCCAAAACACGAAATCGTCATTTTTGACAGTAAGATGCTCTCCTATTATTGATAATTCAAACGTTGAATATGAAAGGTTATGAAAAAATTGATACTTTTTTCAAATGATCAAATGCATTTATAAAATCGGCAACTATACTCTAAAAAGTGATTTATGAGTTGCTGAGTACAAAAATTGTACTGAATAATGCATTCTTGCTTCATTAGAAACCTGCGATGTAGTGTTTAAACCCATAAATTACCTGAGGTAGACTAGCGGAAAGCTGCCGTGATAATGAATCCCGTTCTTTTTGGCAATCTTGTAGTTTCATTTCCGTCTCTGTGAGGCGTTCTTGATTTTCGCGAAGACTATCCATGAGCTTATCACGCTCATCCAGCATTGATACCATAAGCTGTTCGAAGTTGGCATCTTCAGACGCGAATTGTGAGTTCCGCTGGGTAATCCCGTCCTCCGAGATAGTTGGCATCACGTCGCACATCATATTCCACATTTTTCAGTTGCAAAACTACTTCGAGACAAAAAATTCAAGTCCTCCGTGCCATGAGTTTCTTGACACTCTGACTCACGTACAACGGCAGAGTTAGTGGAAGATAGTAAAACATTCAGTTTCGATTCTCAATATTTTTTGTAAAATAATTGGCCATTCTTTTACTCAGTAGATAAAACAAGCTAGACCACCAGTCCAGACAAAAGACACACTCTCTCACTGATTAAACCGCTACACTGTAAAGTGTAGAAAAACTGATGATATCCTTCCAACAATGCGGGACGACCGGCGACCGGTCAAACCAACATAACCCAATATTCATTGAGGGAAACGCTGCTTGTCTTCCTAACCGAATTAAACTCTACATTATGGCGATGATATTACTGTTATAATTCACGTATTATAGTTACAAAACAGTTTATCCCTTCACGTAAATAGCTGACTTAAGATAATTGTACAGTATTACCTAGATATTAATAAATGACCAGGCTTTCACTCTAGTTACAAATATTTCCAATTTTTATATCAGCTACCTATTCCTTCCTACCCACGTATAACTAAAGTTTCGTTGAGAGATCCTTATGAAATCGAAAATAAATTCCTCCATCCTAAACAATGACAAGTTTTGGAATATGGCAGTCACAATACATCATAGCCATAAATTGCCCTTCTAAACTGGAGTTCTAAACCGAACAACCACTAAAATTATAACTTAGTTGGAGACAGGTAACTCTCATTAATACAAACATTAGGTCGTCAAAAGTTCAAACTATTAAAACGGTATTAAAAAAGAAGCTCAGCGGTAGCAGTTTCAAAATACTTCAGCCTGAAAGTTCCTCCGGACAGGAACTTTTCTTTACTTAATCCTACAAATTTTAAACTAGTTTGTTGGTGGAAGTTGCACATAAATCTGGACAGACTTAAAGGGTCCATACGCCTGCAGCGTTTGCACAAAACAGCCACAACTTTTACGCTATTCTTCTTGGGCAAGAATAAGAATTACAACTTATTTTGAATCCTTCCTTGCATTCTGATTCTGAAATGAATAAAAACATAAAAAATAAACCATCCGCATTCCCAACATCCTAATTTTAAACAATTTTAACAACCGGTCGACCGGTGAATTTTGCTGACCCGAAGTTAACTTACCAACAAAACACTTTACTCCTTCCTAAAATCCTCCTCCTCCCACTTTGAAATCCTTAGATCATGAAACTACATATATTTGTATTTAATAACTGGCCGGGGGGGGGGGGCAGCGTTCCAGGAGGTTTGGAAATATCCCGTAAAGTGGGTGTGGTTGCGGGTGCGATTGGGTGCAACCGCTGATCTCACCCGGATCCGCGTGTTAAAAAACCCAGGGTCCGGGATGCCGAGTGGTGGGTGTGTTTAAGGAAATACGGATACCCGGTTGACGGGGGTCGACGGCTGAGTACCTCCTGTGACCCTTCCTCAGCCCTACTTTCCATGGACTAGAGACTTGGCCTTTTCGTGAGGCCTTTGGGGTTTTTGACGGGCAGTTTCCAAAAAAAAAGAGGCCCTGTCTATTAGTCCATGGGTGTAGTTTTGGTAATTACTCTTGCTCACATCTCCCTCTAAAATGAAAGCCGAATGATTCGTTCCGAACTGACATTTCGGTTTAACTGAATTGGCAACCTCGGACCTCCAAGCGACCTCGGCACAGAAAGAGTAGAACTCCTGGAGAAAGTCCCAAAGCAGAAGAGTGTTCTACTTGTCAAAAGTTCCACCCTATTTTTTTTGTGAACTATGAACGCATCCGCCACTTCTGCTGGGCAACTACTCTACTGGGCTAAAAGGTAGGGAAAGGGTGGAACTTTATTGGCAAATTCTCCTATCTCAAAAGCTACAGAATGGGCAGAGAGGTTTGGGCAAAAAGTGCCACTCTCCGGAGGGTTCTTTGAGGGTGGACCTGATGAATGAGAGATGTCCGACACTTGGTCAGACGTGGACCGTTTCCATGGCGATCACGATCGCTGGGGCTTACGGTATTGGGGTTTGTGGGGTCAAATTTAATATACAGTTTAATGGGGCTTGTCGGGTTATTAATGGTAATTAAGGGGGGACAGTATTTGAGAGGGGGCTGTATATTATATAAAATGTATGAAGGATTTGCTTGCTTTCAGTTCAGGATGCGGTTTTTTTTAGATGATAGTTGGATGGGGATGTATTAATTTATTGGGTGAGATGGGAACGGAAGCATGGAACTTTTTTTCGGGGCTTTTTTAGGAAAATATTGAAGGTCATTAAACAACTTTTTCAGCTTTTAAATCCTGTGAATCTGTCTTTTAAAGTTGATTTAAACTTTTACCCGACACCCTTTTCTGGGGTTAGAATTAGTGTCAGTTTTTGTCTCTTCTGCAGGATTAAATGTCCTATTAAATGTATATATTATTAACCGTTTAAGTTTACGTAGTAATTTCATCTGGAGCTGGACATGAGTTTGCCTAAATTCCTTTGCAGAAAATAAATGGAAGGATCGATCGAATGGAATTGACGCTATCTTTATAACCTGAAAAGTAATGCTTAAGTGAAAACGTAATGTATAATTTGGTGAGAGATCATAGTGGAAATAAATAGCTTTTTATTTTTATTCACATCCCTGTCCAAAACTGATACAGCAGGGATTTGAGATGGCTTTATGGTAGTTTCTTTTAAGATTTAAACGGGTTGCTTGCTAGACAGAAGGAAGGAGGCTTGGAGAAACGGTTGTTTGCTCAAAAGATAGGTTCCACGGTTCCATGGTTTCATCACAGATTTAGAGGGTTCAGATTTTTTTTTCAGATTCAATAGTTTATTTGAAAGGACAATACTATATAACATGCATACCACTTTTTTCCAATATTAGGTCCTTTTATGCGAAAAGTAAGCAAAATAATAAATGAGATTTACAGTCATTGAATTGCATTCATCCTCCTAGACCTACTACTACTATATGTAACTTAATTAAAGTTGTGCTTGCATATAAATTAAATTAGCATAGTGGCTATTATCGTATTTTACTACTACGACCTGATAAAAGGACGCCAGGACAGTTTCCGTAAATAAAATTAACTACAAAGAAATTAGTTCCATGCATAGTGTTTCTGTTTGTTGGTATATTTAAGTACCAAGTTGGAAATTCGGAGCTAGATAAATCTTTATTTGGCTCTGCAAAAGTTTAATTAAATAGGACACCGGGTATAGTTGATTGGAAGGTCTTAGCGTTAACTGCATTACCTTTCTACCTTATGTCATATCGCTGACCTACAGGGGCCCGGTATTAAGATTCCACAATCAGGCTGAGTTATGACAAATATACCTGGATACAAAAAATTTGAGTTGATACTTGAATAGTATTGATACAAGAATTGCATTTAAAAATTTTTTTGTAGCAAATCGTATCAGTAAGATAGGTTTGCATAGTTCAAGTTAGATTCATTTGGTAACTACTTATTGTTTGCTTGTTAAGTTAAAGAGGATAAAAGCTAATTTTCTTTTAAGTTCTTTTAATGAGTCAAAGGCAAGTCAAATGCAAACATGTAAATTAATATGCAGAAAAAATAAAAGCATTTCTTTCGCTATGTACGAAAAACGTCAAAAGAGACGTGGTTTACATTTTGATGGGAGTTGTTGCAGGGAGATTAATAGGAGTTTCTGATGATGACGATGAAGTCGAAGGATATATATAAATTATCTGCAGTCCGTGGACAATTTCGCAGTGGGTCGGTGAATATAAAAGGGATTTCTGCCCTTAACGATGCTCAGACAGCTTTTGAAGCTCTCAACCGGGATATCTTCTTGGAACGCTCCGACTAACTTGCGATTACGAAGACCTTGCAGATTCATTGTACAACACAAGGGTCTTCTGGTCAAAAACGAGTCGTTTGGGCCTTTCATTAGCTTTATAGCTTGCATTAAAAATGATCTGCTGGCAGTTGGTAAGAGGAAACTATTTCTTATTTCAAACCATTCATTATCAAGTTTAACATGAAACATGAACAGGTATTTTGAGTAGTGATAGTGTAAATAGAGTTTGGAGAAGGGTAACATTTATTAATGGGCGTTTTTTAATATTGAAAACCCATGATTTGGGAAAAATATAGGGATATGCATGCAAATTGGAAAGCTGAATAAAAACCTTCTGTTTGGGTTTATTTATTTGGGTGATATAGTAAAGCATACTTGGTAATTTCAATTTGTGACAATTTCCACTCTCCCATCCACAAAATGGGAAATATTTTAGTCCACAAATGTGTTTGTAACTATTTGAATTTCAGAACTGGTCGAAGCTAGGTTTTATGTTTTCAGTATATGGAGAAAGTTACATCCAAATTTTGATAGTTTCACCTTATGCAAGCTCGCATTTAATAATCAAGAAAAGTCTACCTTTTCCTCGTTTCTCTGTACTCGAGCGTTAGTGCTAACTTTCCACTAAATGACGTGGTAAATTTTTGTACTAGAAGGGTTAATTCCTTTTCGAATCGTGTGGAAATTGCTTCTTTACTTTCTCATTCAGAGAGCCATTGTTAGTTACAGTTACAGTTTAGCATTGGAAATATCTTGATTCTTTTTTTATACCATCCACTTCCAATTACAAGAATTTGAAAAGGAAAAGAGCATTTTGTTAAACTAATTTATCTAGTATTGATAATGAGGGGAAATGGGAATGCATTCGTGACTTAATTTTTGACAATTTAATCCCATCGCTTTCAAAAACGGCTTTGAATATTTTATCAATATTCCCTAACTCTTGATTGATAAGGTGAACATAATTTTTGGCTGAATATATGATGAATGATAAAAAATGCTTGCTGGAGGCTTTCTTCGTATTCAAATAACGGATACTAATTTATCAGGCAACATCAAATTTCTATTTAGATCATCAACAAAAACACGTAGTATGTGTTTGTAAGAGAACAAAAAAACCAGGATAGCATATTAAAATATTATTATTCCATTTTCCATTCCATATCCCTGAAGTTTCAGTCGTATTATAACTAAAAACTTTATCCCCATAGGATGGTCAGCACCAATTGACGACATGCATGCATTAGTTTAGTATTATGTATACACGAGTCAATCAAACAGAATTCATACTTTTTAATATGATTTTGAGTTTATTTCGACAACGATCATGATAGTTTATTGGTTATCTGAACCTATTAGTAATTAAATAAGCATATTCTCATAAAACTAAAAATGTACCTAAGTTGAATTCCTTTCTCGGGGCATAACGAGCAAATAGGCCATATGAAACACGTACAAATTACAGTATTCAATTCATGAAGAAAGTAACGGTTATAATATTGCAAGAGATAAATGGAACGCCTGATCTCTGGCTTAAAGCTTCCTTCTGTTTTAATTCAGCCGTTTATAGCTCAGATAGAAGGCATTTTTGACTACGAATAAACTTTAACAACTCTCGTAACTGTTTCTGACGTGTATTCATTTTCACGAAGTCGCAAATCGCATAGGTTACCAATTCAATTTCAATTCCTCCTCCTTTATCTTTACAACTTATGCACAACTAGGTTAAAAGCAAGCAAGAAGAGCTTAAAACAATTCAATTCAATTATTAAAACATGATACGCATATAAAGTTGTTTCATCCAGTCCCCCCCAGAATTCACTTGAATCCCCCTGGAGGTCTCGATTTTACTATCGTCGTTCGTCTTTGTCGCAGTGAGCATCTTTAAGAAGATTGATTTGTCTCTTTTGAAGAAAAAGCAAGAAGTTCAGCTTGATCTCTTTTTTTAGAAACGTGACTTAACTAGGTGGATTAGAAACGATCGTAAGAACTACAAAAAGTATAAATGGAAACCAACTTTCTCTTCAAATCATTTCATTTTGAGAATGAAATATAATTTACGAATCCCCTGTAGGATTTGAGTTACGTAAATATTTTATTACTAGCGTGGGTAGTTCTGCTACTTCGTGATGTCACTTGCAATTTGTTTGTAATCTTTACTCATCTTCAATTGTTTCTTATCTTGCAATAGGCGTAATGAATGCAAATTAAAAAGTTCTACAGTACCAACTTTTAGTACGGAATTTTAATTTCTCCAGTTCATTATTATTCGCCTTTCTCCTTGGTCAATAATTTTTGGATGAATATTTGAAAGAGAGTGAACATAAATGAGGCAATTTGCTAAGAATTTGAGATAATACTTTTTCAAAAAACTTAGTATCCTTCATAAATAATGCTTGTAGGATTCGTATACCCCTTTTGTTTTTTTAGTGAGAGTTTAAGAAAACTGAATTTTAAGTGTTCCACGAAAAATAGCTTTTAAAGTTTATTCAATTAAAATAAACTAAAATACTTTTCTTTCATTCTCTATAAACGCCAGTAATTACGTCATGGCTAGCGATATACTGATTTGACAGTCAGCCAAATCGCATTGCTGTTGAGAATCTAAAACCAAACTATAATTCATTAAAAGTTTCCCGTGTATTTTCCCTTACTTTTAGCTGAATTAATCGAAGAAAAAGTTTACTCGATCTATTTAACCTTTATGTCTTCAAATTTATTCTTGCATGAATATTTATAAAAATGATGATAAGATTTTGCTTAACACAAAATATTTATTATTCTTGCCTCATAATAAATTTGTAATTTCAAGGTTTCAACTAAGCTTCATTCCCTTATTTAACCCACTGAAAAAACATTGATGCTTCGTGTTCAGTTATATAAAAGGAATTTTCAATAGAAATGCACAATAACAATTAAACTCATCATTTAATTTTCAGGAGTGAAGAACGTTTTTCTGCATTATCTATAAGGTGAACTTGAGAGTACAAAATTATCAATATAATATTATCGTTTGGAAGATTTTAAGAACTTAAAATTTACTTAACAGAGAGAAAGCTGCTTTAAAGCGAATGCAAGTATTGGTCGTACATTGTTAGATGAATCTTTTGTTAGAAAGTGAAGATCTCTCGGAATTTTCACACTATAATGACCATCTCACCGTAATTTTACCGAGCAGGTTAGAATTGGCTATATCTCCGTTTCTGTCTTACAAGAAAGCAAAGCCTGAGAATGATAATCTATTCTTATTCGCTTACCCCTAATCTGATCACAACTGATAGAAGTATCCCAACTAACTAGACATATCGAACTTATATTCAACCTTTTTTATCATCACTCGCATTAGATTTACTCATACTGACTGCTAAATACAATAATGAAAGGGCAATCCTCAGCCTCACCCTTGTAAAATTTCTTTTAGAAAAAGATTCATCATGTTTAACACGTATTTTGAATAAAGATTAGAGACTTAAGAGATACGAATTATTTTTATTCTGAAACAGTTTATAATTTGTAGTATTATGTATTATAAAATCGAGAACAGAGAACCACCCAATCCGTCTGAACGCTAAGTAATATGATGCAAAATACTGTGTCGTACATGAATTTAAATCACATTCATGTTCGTATGATTTTGTGAAAGTATGTAGGTAGTTCGTTAGTGAATCAAGAGGAAACATTTACCGTTAACCCCTGTTACCTCATGTCAATGTGTTTTGTGATACTGATACTACTAAATTGTTCTCGGTCCATTCTATTTCATGATTGCTGCTGTAATAATAACTGACGGATTGGTGCTAATTAGTAAAATTCCGCTGGGCTAATGGAATCTGCATCCGTTTTGTGTCCTCGTTACCGAAAAGATTAATGTATGCATGCTTCATAATATTGTGGCTAGGTAATTTTTCGTATGATGCTATTTCATCTTTCTCGGTTTTGGCAGTCACGGTATGAATGAATCGTATTCCACTACCCACATTCCTAAAAGTTAGCATTTTCTGGATTGCATGGAACTATAATACTAATGCTAACTAGTACTGACAATACAATTAGGCAGGATAAATCTGCAGTAGTATTTTACCACACGAAACAACATGCTTTGAATTTGGCATCTAATTTAGGTTAGCTTATTAAACATGAATCCGAATAAAATATAATTTATTAGATACAATAGGACTAAACAAGTTAAAGGTTTTGTCATAATGTACCCTTTCCAAAATGTCTATTAAGTTTCTCCAAAACCGAATAAAGCCGGTTGCATATTATCCTGTACTATTATTCCCGTGATGCTCACAATCAAAACAATATGTGTGGTATTTTTATGTCATTTGTTATGTCATATTGACAACAACCGTTATTATCTTGACAAAGGTGTGTCTCCTGTGTTTTAACCTTTGGAGAACTCAAGTTTTGGCAAGTCCCATAACCGTGAACAGCCAAACTGGAAGTCACTCTGCGGATGAAAATACCATCCATTCAATCCCTCATCAGTATAGCCACGATAACCCTAGATTAAAACACCCTAATGTCCCAGATCATTCTATGATGGATCACCCTCCTTTTCTAAATGAGGGTGTAGATGAATTTAACAGCGTTCATGGAAAACGTAAGTTTGTAGATTTAGTTTTTAGGATGTCAATGCTTAAAAGATTTCTTTTTGCCAGAATAATGTTCGACACTAGGTTGCAGCTATGAAACGTAGGTAAATGTTTCAAATAATCATTCCTTTGACTCAAAGCAATACAATACATATTGCAATCCCGAAGTCTGATTATCAATTATCATTACTAAGGAGACGGTAATCAGTGAATGGAAGTTCTATATACCGTATTTTCTGTTTTCATCCCCCTTTAATAATTTCCCAACGTTTAGATGTTACAATTAAAATGCAGTCCTTTCTTACTCTCTTAGTTAAGCCTTTTAGATTTTTTACTTTTAAAAATAAATTCCCTAGGTGAGTTAAAACCGGAAAAACGGTATTTTGTCTATAGATATTAAGAGAAAGCCACCGGCAGTTAAGACTACAAGAATAAGGAGGACACCGACAGGATTCTCGGCAAGAGGGTTTCACGAGGAAGCTTTTGACCGAGATTTTGGTCACTTTTCCCCTGTAAAACGATCTGAGATCGAAAAGCGTCGACCCGAATCGGATGCTGCTGGATTTTATGGAGATACTTTCAGCAATGGATTTGGAGAGTTTGAAACAATGAAAAGGAAATACAAAGCTCCTTATGCTTACAAGGTATAAATGTCAAAGAAGATCGTTTGGTTGGTAGCGAAACACTAACACAGTTGACAGTACGAAGTCAGGAAATCACGGACAAAAAGAATGCTGGAACAGTCACTTGTTAGGATGATATTATATGTTCAATAGAATATTGACAAAGATTATAAGAGATTTCAAGACCATACATTTTGCACTACCGACCAAATCAATGGTTGCTTTTTAAATTTAAGATAATAAGCATATCGTTTAAGTTGAGTACAAGATACATATGGAAGATGATGTGCTCCACGATTGAACTCGTATGATAGCAGAGAGAGATCGTTCACAGGCGAGACCTGTTTGTTGATAAAGGGGATTGAATTTTCATTATTACGGAAAGTCGTTTCAAAATCTGCCTTCTTGTGTACTTGAGAAGTGCTGTTCATAAAAGAAATCATTTCCCATGTTTCACGAGATCTGATTGAATTGTACACGTCTTTGTTCTCTTGGAGTTGGATTTCTTTTCTGAGAACAATTCTTTTGCTGGAAAAGTTTAGGGTTTCAAATAGAACCCTAGTAATTTCAACTTTCAAATATCTCCGTCAATTCTGGTTTCAATTTAATGGTTTAATCATCAATCGACACCCGTTGAACTAGCTTAAATAATCGATGGAACAAGTTTGATGCATGACGTTTTTTGGAAGTTGTATGAAAAAAAGTTCCCATGCAAGAAAACATCGATTCAAACCATTCTAGTGGTTATTTTTCTCGAACAAGATGTTGCATCATCAAAGTCCATTTTAAATATCAAACTTTGAAGCCAACAATTAAAAGTTTTTAATTCAATTTATTTCACTTTTTATGAAATTTACCATTTTTAGAAACTTACAATATCAATCATATATGTCTTTAAATGCTATTTGCCGTGTGCATATCTATTTATGCTGCATTCGACATTAAAATATAAAGAATTGACGAAGATAACGTAGTTAAATATTTCACCACCTGTTTTCTTTCACAGGGAATCAACATTGATGTAATCGATCCTCGATACTTGCCTGAGAATTTATCCCCGATGCCAAAAAGAAGACCAGAAATGACAAAAACAGGATTTGACAGTGATGTATTCAATAGTGGTTTTGGAGAGTTCCATCCCATGAAAAAATAGTAAAGCTACTTTGAAATATTAAATCAGCAACAAGCTTATTATTTAAGGTTTAATGAGTCTCAGATTTACACTACGTAAATCAATGAAACCTAACTAATTTGTATTTACTACGTAATCGATGTCAGCTTGTAAAACCTCCAAATTGGGATAGCATGTAAACCATTTGTTAATAACGAATAGTTTACTATTTCAATTTATACGTGTTCCATAATAATCGGTTAGCTAAAAATGAACATATCCTTGTTCCGTAGAATCATACTCTTTAATACAATTTAACTTCGTGAAATTTTAAAACTATCGAAGTGATTCATAAAATGATTGTGAATGTTACATTTCCTCCATTTCTGTGTCTAGATCTCTCGTGTACGACGGGCAAAAGATTTAAGCAGAACCGTAAAAAGTGTTTTAATGTTGTTAAATACTCCGCATACCACTTTAAACTCTGAACTATGAAGTTATTTTTTAAAATAATGTTTCCCTACCCCTCTTGGCTGTAACTATCAATGCACTTATAAAGCATTAAATAAAACCAATTTTTCTGATAAACTCATGCTAAACTCGAATAAACCGAAGCTGTTTTTTCATTCGTTGCGTTGCTCAAAAGACAGTCAGTTTCATGCAAATAAGCGTCGTAACATGTAACCCTCAGAAATTTGCATATAATCATTTTAGGAATTGTAAGTTCTAGCAAAACAATACATATCTTCGAACATAGTATCATGAAGAGTGTCGTTCATTTCAATTGGTGTCCTCTAATACTGATGGGAATTCACTGACAACTGATGTCCGGAATTTAATTAACCAACCAAAATCCCAAAAATATCAATATCAATATCACCATGATCGTTGTCTCTCATTGGCATCCAATAAGTCCATCCATCCTGATTAGGTTTAGGTAGCTCTTGGCTATATCGCCTTTATAATCCAAACCTGGCTACCTTTCTAGAGTCTCAAACCCTGCATCTTTTGCCCCAGAACTAATCTTTACGCCCACTACTCTTGCAACTTCTATCTTTCAGCATTCAACATTCAGCGATTCAGCTCGTACTTTTTATACATCGCGTAATACGCAACCCTTTTGCCTAAAAGAAATCATCTGTTTCTGTTGTTATTGTGAACTGCAGTCCAGTTCCATGGCGTAAATCATGTAGTAAGCAACCAAACAATCCATCCAATCCACTCTCTACAGTTACATACTAATCAGACTCAAGTTATCACAATTTTAAAGTTCAAGCATATATTTTAAGTCGCAGCTGCTCCATCGGATTGGAATATGTCATTTACAGTTTATTTTTCGCAACAATATCCCTTCAACTAAGTTCCAAAACTTAATAACTAAGGCTAACATTAGATGAGGGAAAGCCCGTAAAAATAAGATGTCAATACAATAGAAATATTAAACTGCAATATCTTGTAATTCTTCGTTAGAAAAGTAGCTATTTGTTACTAAAATATAATAAATCACACAGGAACTGAAGCTAGTCCCAGAGAGTGCATTACGCATAAAGTGTTGGTGGACAGGAATATTAATTTGTCAGTTAGCCCTTATTTTAAGAGTTTAGTTAATAGCCCATTCTTCATGTTTCATTTGATAGTAAGTGCAGTTTTATTGGAATTTTTAGTTTGGATTTTTTTACTCGGATAAAATAACACTCTTTATGCTGGTTCTTATGCGTAGTTAAGTAGATGAGTTGACTGGATCATTGTACTTTTTTCCGTGGAGATCACTGGACTTTTAGGAAGTATTAAACAAAATTATAAAACTTGGGGAAAAACCTGAAATCTGGATGGAATAGTTGGAAATAAGACAGTTAAACAGAGACACTTAGTCGTATACTAAAGCTGAAAAAAACACGTATTCACAATTCATAGATTAGAAGTAGCTCGGTATCCATTCGGGTTCTTTGAATTTTATCAATAAGACACTGATAGATTCTATAAATCTTGGCTTCTAAAGAGCACAAAGTAACACGCACAATTTGCCTTCAAAATGAACGGTAGTTTTGTTGCTATTTCTAACAAGGATGCCTAGCTTATCGTTGTTGCGTTTGTATCATTTTTAGACCAAATTGATTGGTTCAGTTTGATAAAACTGGATTGGATTTTATTTTCTAGGTAGTTGGCCGAAAAACTTGAGATTACGTTAGAATTTTTATTGTTAAGTAAGCATTTTTTGACGAGCAGCTATCATTGATATATGCATAATGTTAGATCAGCATTTGTTCATATCCCATCACTGTCAATTTTGCAAGTGATAACAAATATTATGTATGCATTTATTGACTCTGTCAGTCAGCTTATAATTTATACGACAGTTGGTTAACTTTAGTTCATTTTGTACGCTTTATTAACTCCGTCAGAGGTTAAAAAAGTTTGTAGTTATCTCTTGTTACTTCTACGTCTTGTAGCGCAGCGTCTCGTGCTACTTCTGCAGCGCAGCGTCTCGTATTACTGCTACGTCTTGCAGCGCAGCGTCTCGTATTACTGCTACGTCTTGCAGCGCAGCGTCTCGTATTACTGCTACGTCTTGCAGCGCAGCGTCTCGTATAGCTTTTACGTCTTGCAGCGCGGCGTCTCATACAGCAGAGATACCCTTTGTTTCTAACTGGTTGCTTTTGTCACACAGGCATGTCTTCACGTATCCTTGTCTGATGGAATGTTTATCGTTGTGAAGAGTTGTTACTGTTAGCAGAAACTGGTCAGGGAAAGGAAAATATTTAGTTAACAGGAACCTTCGTTTAATTAAGTTCAAGCCTATTCAGGACGAATAAGAATAAGTTAGGTGTAAGTAGGGGAAACGTTGAAAAATGTCGGCTGACAGTCTTCGAAAAGGGGTGATTAATAAGGTGCCTGGACACACTGTAAGGCCCCAGGCTGTCTCTGAAAAAACATTTATGGAAAGCGTGGCTGGTCTAATCAATGAAGTTGGCTTGACCCCTCAGGTAACCACTTTATTACTATTCCACTACTACTACAAATTACCGTCTGGTTTCAATGGTTTCTAGTTAGAGTAGGGAAACTTTGTTATCGTAAGCTCAGTAAAGACTTGGTAAAAAAATTTATTATTGCATTTATTTAAGCCTTATGGGAGCAGTGAAGATCTGGAAAATACCATAAATTGGGCCAGGTTTGAACCTTACAAAAACACTGCCTCAAAATGGGGAGTATCTGCAAGGTCGAAATCGGAACAGTCTCAGCATCCATCTCCAGTTTTTTTAACGGTTGGTTATCAGTCTGGGGTTCAGTCTTGGGCTATAAATGCTAATGGAGAAGCCAATGAAATTCTCTCGTGGAAACGGCCTGCAGTCAAAATCTTTCAAGTACTTCCACAGCCTGTGAATCAGGACACAGATCAGCATGCCAACTCAAGGCCTATCGCTGGGATCTGTGAAGGTTCCGGAACTTCTAACTACGTTTCTTTCATTTCTATGAGAACTGGAGAGGTTTTGAAAAGTTCCAAGTACATTCAAGGCGTGTTGGAAATTTTAGCAAATTCATTGACTATTGCCGTAGTTTTTTTGGATAAGATTTTGCTCCTCGATCCCTCCAGCCTGGAAACAAAAGTTACAATCTCACAACTTATGATGTCTACGGCAACACCGACACAGAATCCACTGGCATTAGGACCTAGCTGGTTAGCTTACACTGACCGCAGAATCTTCCCTAGATATCAGTCCGGAGGGGGAGTAGAACTCACTGGAACTCTGTCGTACACAGCGTCAGTTCTCTACGCTGCTAAGAGCTTAACTAAAGGTTTGAAGGGGCTTGGAGAGTCAGTGGCTAGTAGTATTACTGGTCACCGAGTTCCTGGGAAAAATGAAAATGTTACCTCAGAACCGGGGATTATTACAGTCATAAATCTAGCTGATCTCAGACCCGGAGAGTTTTGCTTGAGTGACACTTCAACTGGAAATTCCGCAATGCATGCTCCTGTGATAGCCCATTTTGTTGCTCATCGACACACTCCAGTCACTGTCATGAGCTTTGATCCCTCCGGGCTTATCTTGGTCACTGCAGATAAGCATGGCCATGACTTCAATGTCTTTCGAATCCACCCACATCCCCTTAGTTCAGCTTTAGGCTCAGTGCAACATCTTTATGTGCTTCATCGTGGAGATACGGTTGCAAAAGTACAGAATATATCATTTGCACCGGACTCTAGATGGGTGGCTGTAAGTACTCTACGTGGAACTACTCATGTCTTCCCAATTACGCCTTATGGGGGCTCTATCAGTGCCAGAACTCATTCTTCGCATAAGGTTGTCAACAAGATGAGTCGATTCCATCGAACTGCTGGCTTAGATGATGTTGCAGCATCAGGAAGGCATAGCCCTGTAGCTACTTTCGGTAGCAACCCCCAAACTACCCTGCTACCTGGAGCTAAACCAAACGACGTGTCGTATTGTTCAAATTCATTTCCAAACGCTTTACAATTCCCACAACCGCACACTATCACTCCGATGGCTCAACTTCGACAGGATTCATCTGGTGTGTCCTCGTCTGCCTCTCCAAGAAGTTCCCCACCGGTCACGAAAGCAAAAACGTTTCTTCAAGATGAAAAATCAATTGTTGTTTCGGCCTTTGGAGAGCCCAGAATTCAACAAATTTGCAACCCGTCCATTGTTTCATCGTGTGATAAGCGTAAAAAACCTGCAGTGGACTCGCTGTTTGTGATGACATGTTTTGGAAACCTTATTGAGTATTCGTTGGACCCAAAACCATCTTTAGGTATTCCACATTTCTGTCCATTAGGAAATAATAGTCTCGACCGACTGAACCTAACTAATGCATGTTCCTATTCTCGTTTACAGATTCTGTTCAAAGAAACAGCATTCATGGTAAAGTTTCAGATGATACATCCATCGAGTTGACCGTGCATGCCAAAGTTCAATGGAGAATGACGAAACCGTCTTTCGCAAAGGAGCTGCAACCTCCCCTTCAGCCTAACAACGTTTTAGTTTCATCGGCTGGGAATGCAGAAGCTTACTTGAGTGCAAAGAACGGTAGCAATATTGCAGAAACTGATGAAATCATAGAGGAACGGTGGTTATCTCAAGTGGAAATTACAACCCATCATGGCCCCCACAGAAGATTATGGATGGGACCCCAATTCACATTCAAAGTTTTTAATCCATCCTCGTGAGACCAATTTTCATACTTTTAGCCAAATGAATCCCATACCAGTTTTTAACCACAGCTTTATTTCGCTTATATTTTTAGAATCGCTGGTACAACAAAGACCGGTATACATGACATTGAGACGGTTGAGGTAAACGTTACCAATCGACCTGCTAGATCCAATCCTGTTAACATGCCGGTTTATTCATCCCTCTTACCATTTGTCATCGAAGACAGCTCTGGAAGTAATACTACCACTTAATTTCCAAGAACTAACGATCAGACCTTAATTAATGTTGTATATGCCAAGTTTCAATGAATTATTTAAGATGTATTATATTTTTACTGAATTTCTAGGTAGTTTGGAACAGTCGCCTCGTCTAGCTGATCCATATTGCCAGTCCGACACGGTTATCGTTAACAATGATAATCTCATTAAAGAAAATATTGCTGACGCGATGATGGAAAACCCTAGTTTAAATTCTCGAGAAACAGGTAATTTGAGAATGCTTAGTACGTATTTTCAGAATGAGATATGATTATCAGGTCTATGTAAAATGTCGTGTAATGTACAGGGGGATGTCAAAGCCAGGTGCTCGGAAGTTGCGAGGATCTAAGCTCTGGAAGTAGCATTGATTCTTCCAGCCAAGCTTCTGGTGATGCTGCATTAGCTTCATCTTACTGTATCGATGCTGGATTTCCATTTCCTGATTAGTTGTTTATTTATCAAAATTGTTATTTAGTTATACTTTATTCAAGCTCATAATTTTATTGCATAAAAAGATCGTTCTTAGTCAGTGGTAAAAGAATCTAATTAAAAATCGTTCGCACATCACAAATTATCGCTGTTAATAAACCAAATGAAAAGAGAGCAACTGGTCTATAAATGACTAAATTAATCTTACGACTTGTGTGCTTCTAGTTTTATAATATCTAATTGTAGTAAATTAACTTTTTGAGTATACTGATTTTACCAGAGGACTAAATTTGACTAGCAGAGCAGCTACAGCTCATCTCGAGCTTTCTTCTTAAGCCGTCCTCACTTAACAGGGCAATTCTTTTAAATCTCCTCTTTTGTGGATTCGGCCATTACAGATAAAATGCAATCATACAAAGGAGGTCTGTTAAGGTAGTCTTGTTGTGGGTGGAATTGGTCGTGTTCGGTACATTCCCAGAAATCATATACCAGAATGCCTTTTCCCAGAAATTTTCATCCAGAAAATTATTTAAGCCAGGAACCCACAATCCAGAAAAAATTCATACTGTCGATTTACAAAACTAGCTTGGTCAGAGTGGTCTTATTTATGCATGCATTGATTTATCTCTTAAGTTAGCATCTTCAAAAATCCCTATCTCTATTTATCATAATCCTTGGTAATTATTCTAATTCTTGCTTAGCTTCCTTTCATTGCTAGCAGTCTGTGTACAACACTGTACTTGTCAAAATGTCCCAAAATAATGTCTCTCTCAAAGTCCTTTAAAATATATAGCAAAAGCCAAAAAGGAAAGGACCAGATAATAAAAGACGGGTTTATTTTTGAAAAAAACCAATACCACAAGAGACAGTCTATTTAACTAGTAATTGCATTGAAAAGGGGTACAAAGCTAAGTTAATTCGATATGAGAAATGGGACGTATTCCGTGGGGAAACGAGGGCATACTAATCATAAGCCGGTGCCGGAAAGGTAATTTAGTATTAATTTGGCAACTTCCCTGAACATTGAAATTATATTTCATAGTACCCTAAAACCCGGTCCATATGACGCGTCTAGTAAGTGAAGGTTGATGGAAAAATATGCTGAAAAAGGGGTGCGACAAGCTAAATGAGAGCGACAAGTTAATGAAACAAATCAACTTTATTAACTCAGTCATCGAAATAACAGTTGAATCCAAATATGATTATGGTATGATTTTCTTCGTTGGAATACTGTTGTTTTTGGCGATGGAAAAATAATGGACGTTGGCTCTGTAGACATTATTGAATTGCAATTTGTGACAAGTTAGTAAGCAGGTAGTGCTAGGAAGAGTGAAGAAGGACTGCTAGCAAACTAGAGATAAGCTTAAGAAAGATAGATAGCAAGACTCTTCATTAACATAAGCCTTGCTACAAGATTTAAGCTTAATGTGCAGATTTTTGTCTGCGACCACTAAGCCGGGTTGCGACTAGTGAGTTGAAACTTTTAGGTTCCAATTTGATGAGACTAATAAGTGAGTGCGACTTATCCGCTGATGCGACGTATGGACCGGGGTTTAGGGTAATTAAGAGAAAAACTTTATTAATATAATTCGGGGACTGGAGTTAAAGGAAGAGGCAAAACAATTGGCTATAACATGTGTAACAATAACAATGGCTCCGTCAGAAATAATACGTCAGATAGAAGCCAAAATAATAGATGAACCAGATATCTCTCCTTTCCTTGGCTAAACATCCAATCTAAAAAGGGTAATTATAAAAGCAAGAAGATAAGCGATTGGGGAAATAAGGCTAGGAACATGCAGAGAAGATTTCGAGATTCTTGCGCTCCACACATTATTGCAAAACTTTCTACCCCGTCTCTAGGTAAATATTTTACTCGAAGTTGCAAAAATACGCTTGGATCATCTGCCCATCTTTGGATGCGGATTATCGCCTCTGTAAAAACTCCCAATTCATTTCCAGGTTCTTCAGTTGGATGGAACTTGACGGCCAAGGCACCGCTACTTGTACTTACTATCCAAGTTGCCACAATTATGGCTTAAGTTATGCCTGCTATTAATCCTCCTTGACGGAAGTGTCGTTGTAGAGGGAGCATGGCTTGTAATGCTGAAAATTCGAGCCTTAACGGAAGTACTAATGAATATATAATTACTAAATCAATTATGAAAAATAGCCATCATGACTCTTCAATTGCGCTGAATGAATAAACATACGCAAAACAAAGACAATATCATTTATTCATATTAGGAACTACTAAAATAAACCGTTGTAAACGGGCGTAACGAAGGCTTGCGTGGGGTATTGGAGACAAATTGAGACATTTTGTGGTGTTGGGGGAAAGTTGAGACATTTGGGGTGTTGGGGGAAATTAAGATATTTTTGGGATGTTGGGGCAAATGGAGACATTTTTGGGATGTTGGGGCAAGTGGAGACATTTGGGGGCGCAAGTTGAGACATTTTGGGATGTTGGGTTTAAGTGGAGACATTTGGGGTGTTTCCCCAGACAAATTTTTGAGGTTCTATGAAGTTGTCAAGGTTGTGGGTACCATTTGGAAGTAGAGTCTCACCTTGCCCCGTGTGACCTTCGCAAGGTCATAACGTTAGACCAAGGTCAGTGGGGGTGCCCAAATAGGGCCCGATGAAGTTGTCACGGTTGTGAGTACCATTTGGAAGTAGAGTCTCACCTTGCCCCATGTGACCTTCGCAAGGTCATAACGTTAGACCAAGGTCAGTGGGGGTGCCCAAATAGGGTCGAATGAAGTTGTTGTAGTAGTGGGTTTGATTTGGTAAATAGTCTCACCTATCCCATTTGACCTTCGGAAGGTCATAACTTTTGACCTGCGTGTCACAGAACAATTTTGATCATTGTTTTGAAATGCCGTAGTAAGTACCTTTCCAACGATACCATGGTTGATAGGGGTTAGCATAGACGAATTTGTGACTTTTGACCCCACCCCCCAGGGGGTATGGCCGAATGAGCCCATCTAGAAACTTCCAGAGTTTCTTGACCCCAAAAACCGAAATCCGAAAACAGAACTCAAAAAAGTTCAACGGTTCGAATGTTATCGCTCGGACGGACAGCCAGCCAGCATGACAGAGCACTCACATAAGGCTTGGCTACGCTAACCTTAATAAGCAGTTTGTTAGGTAGAATCGTTGCAATGCATTGCGTTGTATTGAAGGGATAATAGGCAAAACATTCTTCCCTGGCGGATAGGATACTCACCTCCACTCTTATCATTCAGTTGACATAATTTAGTCTTTAGAATTCGTGGATGATGCTTTGTTTTGTCTATGTTTTTTATCATTACTTTGACACTGCAGTAGCAGACTAGCAACTACGCCTTAAAACCTTTTAAGACAGCCTAAGAGAGAAATAATTATGCTTCATTAGTTCACTCTATGCGACCCTTGGCCTAAAGTCTTCACTGTTTTACAATACTTTTCGAGCCTCCAAGCGTTATGCTATGCTCACGTAAATATGGTTTAAAAAGTATAAGAATTGAGATCACTTACGTTTGAATTTTCACATCTAATTCTCTCCTGTCTCCGTTGTATTCCACCCAATCCTATATTTTATGCCTTTACTTATTTATTTAGTGAGTTACATTTTTATATCATTTTAATTGACTTAGTTGAGCAGTCTGTACGGAATTGGGAATATTTATATGATATAATTAAAATATTCTAGATTCAGCTTCAATCGCAGCTACAATTTTTTTAGACTCAAATGCATTTAGTCTGCTGAAGAAATAAGATGAAGAGAAAAAGGGATAGACTTTTATTTTAACTTAAGTAGCTTGAGAAGAAGATATGATCCACCTAAAGTAGTTTATGTATGACTTTTCTGCTCAAAATATGCTCGTAGTCTTGGTCGATCCTGTCAACTAGGTTTTAAAAGGTATGCATATCGCATATAACAAAGAATGAAAAATTTCCCACTTTTCTCCACTCTCTTTATAAAATCATCTTATTCGTATTTTACATGAGAAGAAGAGGCCTCCGTATTTTCAGTTACCTTGAAAATATACATAAGATCCTTCGGTAAAAGTACAAGTGTACGATAGCTTGTTGAACAACATTTCTCCGTTGGTGCATTAATGATCTTAGTCCGGTTACTACATACAATAAGACTTTTGTCAATCTAATAGTGCTAGTCGTTAGTTCAAACGGTTGCACTATAATTTGTATACATGTGCGATTAAAATTTTTCCCAACCCAATAGATAACTGACGACAGAACTTCCCCTTATAATTCCCTCTAAAAAATAGTTTTACAAATAACTCAGACCATTATTGTACACGCAGGGATTTCAAAGTTCTCGAGTATTTTTGAAGTTCTTGTGATGTGAAAAATATTGATTGTGTGCTTGAATGCGTTCATGTAAGATCCAATTTGGTCAAAAGATATTGAGCGGTATACGATTAACTTAAATATCATTTTAGTGCTTAGAAGTTTTCATCTGGCTGTGTATCGGGGCTATACCGTATTTCTGGAAATTACTCCCCCCTGCAAATGACCGTATCGAAGCAATAACTCCCCCCCCCCCCCGGCATTACTCCCCCCCTCTAAAAATTCTCTTACCCATGACTGCCATCTACAATACACCTACTATTCAT